>CM074725.1:261575970-261725970 GCA_037306005.1 Rhinophrynus dorsalis
AACTGGCACTCCTACCTGGGTACACTGGCACTTCTACCTGGGTAAACTGACACTTCTACCTGGGTACACTGACACTCCTACCTGGGTAAACTTGCACTCCTACCTTGGGTAAACTGACACTCCTACCTGGGTAAACTGACACTCCTACCTGGTAAACTGACACTCCTACCTGGGTAAACTTGCACTCCTACCTGGGTAAACTGGCACTCCTACCTGGGTACACTGGCACTTCTACCTGGGTAAACTGGCATTCCTACCTGGGTACACTGGCACTCCTACCTGGGGTAAACTGGCACTCCTACCTGGGTAAACTGACACTTCTACCTGGGTACACTGACACTCCTACCTGGTAAACTTGCACTCCTACCTGGGTAAACTGACACTCCTACCTGGGTAAACTGACACTTCTACTGGGTACACTGACACTCCTACCTGGGTAAACTTGCACTCCTACCTGGGTAAACTGACACTCCTACCTGGGTAAACTGACACTCCTACCTGGGTAAACTGACACTCCTACCTGGGTAAACTGACACTCCTACCTGGGTAAACTTGCACTCCTACCTGGGGTAAACTGGCACTCCTACCTGGGTAAACTGACACTCCTACCTGGGTAAACTGACACTCCTACCTGGGTAAACTGACATTCCTACCTGGGTAAACTGACACTCCTACCTGGGTAAACTGGCACTCCTACCTGGTAAACTGACACTCCTACCTGGGTAAACTGACACTCCTACCTGGGTAAACTGACACTCCTACCTGGGTAAACTTGCACTCCTACCTGGGTTAAACTGGCACTCCTACCTGGGTACACTGGCACTTCTACCTGGGTAAACTGGCATTCCTACCTGGGTACACTGGCACTCCTACCTGGGTAAACTGGCACTCCTACCTGGGTAAACTGACACTTCTACCTGGGTACACTGACACTCCTACCTGGGTAAACTTGCACTCCTACCTGGGTAAACTGACACTCCTACCTGGGTATGTGGGTATCTGGCCTCTGGTAACCGGTACTGGCACTCATACCTGGGTAAACCGGACACTCCTACCTGGTAAACCTGACACCCTTCCCTTACCTGGGTAAACTGACACTCCTACCTGGGTAAACTTGACACTCCTACCTGGGTAAACTGCACTCTACCTGGGTTAAAACTGACACGCGGTACCTGGGTAAACTGGACACTCCTACCTGGGGGTAAACTGACACTCCTACCTGGGGTAAACTGCACACTCCTACCTTGGTAAACTGGCACTCCTACCTGGGTAAACTGACACTCCTACCTGGGTAAACTGACACTCCTACCTGGGTAAACTGCACTCCTACCTGGGTAAACTGACACTCCTACCTGGGTAAACTGACACTCCTACCTGGGTAAACTGACACTCCTACCTGGGTAAACTGACACTCCTACCTGGGTAAACTGGCACTCCTACCTGGGTAACTGACACTCCTACCTGGGTAAACTGGCACTCCTACCTGGGTAAACTGACACTCCTACCTGGGTAAACTGCACTCCTACCTGGGTAAACTGGCACTCCTACCTGGGTAAACTGACACTCCTACCTGGGTAAACTGGCACTCCTACCTGGGTAAACTGACACTCCTACCTGGGTAAACTTGCACTCCTACCTGGGTAAACTGACACTCCTACCTGGGTAAACTGACACTCCTACCTGGGTAAACTGGCACTCCTACCTGGGTAAACTGACACTCCTACCTGGGTAAACTTGCCTGGTACTCCTACCTGGGTAAACTGGCACTCCTACCTGGGTAAACTGACACTCCTACCTGGGTACACTGGCACTCCTACCTGGGTAAACTGGCATTCCTACCTGGGTAAACTGGCACTCCTACCTGGGTAAACTGACACTCCTACCTGGGTAAACTGGCACTCCTACCTGGGTACACTGACACTCCTACCTGGGTAAACTGACACTCCTACCTGGGTACACTGACACTCCTACCTGGGTAAACTGGTACTCCTATCTGGGTAAACTGGCACTCCTACCTGGGTAAACTGGTGCTCCTACCTGGGTACACTGACACTCCTACCTGGGTAAACTGGCACTCCTACCTGGGTAAACTGACACTCCTACCTGGGTAAACTGGTACTCCTACCTGGGTAAACTGACACTCCTACCTGGGTAAACTGACACTCCTACCTGGGTAAACTGGCACTCCTACCTGGGTAAACTGGTGCTCCTACCTGGGTAAACTGGTGCTCCTACCTGGGTACACTGACACTCCTACCTGGGTAAACTGGCACTCCTACCTGGGTAAACTGACACTCCTACCTGGGTAAACTGGTACTCCTACCTGGGTAAACTGACACTCCTACCTGGGTAAACTGACACTCCTACCTGGGTAAACTGGCACTCCTACCTGGGTAAACTGGTGCTCCTACCTGGGTAAACTGGTGCTCCTACCTGGGTACACTGACACTCCTACCTGGGTAAACTGGCACTCCTACCTGGGTAAACTGACACTCCTACCTGGGTAAACTGGTACTCCTACCTGGGTAAACTGACACTCCTACCTGGGTAAACTGACACTCCTACCTGGGTAAACTGACACTCCTACCTGGGTAAACTGACACTCCTACCTGGGTACACTGACACTCCTACCTGGGTAAACTTGCACTCCTACCTGGGTAAACTGGCACTCCTACCTGGGTAAACTGACACTCCTACCTGGGTACACTGACACTCCTACCTGGGTAAACTGACACTCCTATCTGGGTAAACTGACATTCCTACCTGGGTAAACTTGCACTCCTACCTGGGTAAACTGGCACTCCTACCTGGGTAAACTGACACTCCTACCTGGGTACACTGACACTCCTACCTGGGTAAACTGACACTCCTACCTGGGTAAACTGGCACTCCTACCTGGGTACACTGGCACTCCTACCTGGGTAAACTGACACTCCTACCTGGGTAAACTGACACTCCTACCTGGGTAAACTTGCACTCCTACCTGGGTAAACTGGCACTCCTACCTGGGTACACTGGCACTTCTACCTGGGTAAACTGGCATTCCTACCTGGGTACACTGGCACTCCTACCTGGGTAAACTGGCACTCCTACCTGGGTAAACTGACACTTCTACCTGGGTACACTGACACTCCTACCTGGGTAAACTTGCACTCCTACCTGGGTAAACTGACACTCCTACCTGGGTAAACTGGCACTCCTACCTGGGTAAACTGACACTCCTACCTGGGTAAACTGACACTCCTACCTGGGTAAACTGACACTCCTACCTGGGTAAACTGACACTCCTACCTGGGTACACTTGCACTCCTACCTGGGTAAACTGGCACTCCTACCTGGGTAAACTGACACTCCTACCTGGGTAAACTGACACTCCTACCTGGGTAAACTGACACTCCTACCTGGGTAAACTGACACTCCTACCTGGGTAAACTGACATTCCTACCTGGGTAAACTGACACTCCTACCTGGGTAAACTGGCACTCCTACCTGGGTAAACTGACACTCCTACCTGGGTAAACTGACACTCCTACCTGGGTAAACTGGCACTCCTACCTGGGTAAACTGGCACTTCTACCTGGGTAAACTGACACTCCTACCTGGGTAAACTGGTACTTCTACCTGGGTAAACTGGTACTTCTACCTGGGTAAACTGGTACTCCTACCTGGGTAAACTGGTACTTCTACTGGGTACACTGGCACTCCTACCTGGGTAAACTGACACTCCTACCTGGGTAAACTGGCACTCCTACCTGGGTAAACTGGTACT
Organism: Rhinophrynus dorsalis; assembly: GCA_037306005.1. Taxonomy (NCBI): domain Eukaryota; kingdom Metazoa; phylum Chordata; class Amphibia; order Anura; family Rhinophrynidae; genus Rhinophrynus; species Rhinophrynus dorsalis. The sequence goes on from CM074725.1 coordinate 261,579,740, forward strand.
TCTACTGGGTAAACTGACACTCCTACCTGGGTAAACTGACACTCCTACCTGGGTAAACTGGCACTCCTACCTGGGTAAACTGGTACTTCTACTGGGTAAACTGACACTCCTACCTGGGTAAACTGACACTCCTACCTGGGTAAACTGACACTCCTACCTGGGTAAACTGGCACTCCTACCTGGGTAAACTAGCACTCCTACCTGGGTAAACTGGCACTCCTACCTGGGTAAACTGACACTCCTACCTGGGTAAACTGGCATTCCTACCTGGGTAAACTGGTACTTCTACCTGGGTAAACTGACACTCCTACCTGGGTAAACTGACACTCCTACCTGGGTAAACTGGCACTCCTACCTGGGTAAACTGGCACTCCTACCTGGGTAAACTGACACTCCTACCTGGGTAAACTGGCACTCCTACCTGGGTAAACTGGCACTCCTACCTGGGTACACTGACACTCCTACCTGGGTAAACTGGCACTCCTACCTGGGTAAACTGACACTCCTACCTGGGTAAACTGGCACTCCTACCTGGGTACACTGACACTCCTACCTGGGTAAACTGACATTCCTACCTGGGTAAACTGACATTCCTACCTGGGTACACTGACACTCCTACCTGGGTAAACTGGCACTCCTACCTGGGTACACTGACACTCCTACCTGGGTAAACTGGCACTCCTACCTGGGTAAACTGGTACTCCTACCTGGGTAAACTGACACTCCTACCTGGGTAAACTGGTACTCCTACCTGGGTACACTGACACTCCTACCTGGGTACACTGACACTCCTACCTGGGTAAACTGGCACTCCTACCTGGGTAAACTGACACTCCTACCTGGGTACACTGACACTCCTACCTGGGTAAACTAGCACTCCTACCTGGGTACACTGGCACTCCTACCTGGGTAAACTGACATTCCTACCTGGGTAAACTTGCACTCCTACCTGGGTAAACTGGCACTCCTACCTGGGTAAACTGGCACTCCTACCTGGGTAAACTGACACTCCTACCTGGGTAAACTGGCACTCCTACCTGGGTAAACTGGTGCTCCTACCTGGGTAAACTGACACTCCTACCTGGGTAAACTGACACTCCTACCTGGGTAAACTGGCACTCCTACCTGGGTAAACTGACACTCCTACCTGGGTAAACTGACACTCCTACCTGGGTAAACTGGCACTCCTACCTGGGTAAACTGACACTCCTACCTGGGTAAACTGACACTCCTACCTGGGTAAACTGGCACTCCTACCTGGGTAAACTGACACTCCTACCTGGGTAAACTGACACTCCTACCTGGGTAAACTGACATTCCTACCTGGGTAAACTGGTACTCCTACCTGGGTAAACTTGCACTCCTACCTGGGTACACTGGCACTCCTACCTGGGTAAACTGACATTCCTACCTGGGTAAACTTGCACTCCTACCTGGGTAAACTGACACTCCTACCTGGGTACACTGACACTCCTACCTGGGTAAACTGACACTCCTACCTGGGTAAACTGGCACTCCTACCTGGGTAAACTGGTGCTCCTACCTGGGTAAACTGACACTCCTACCTGGGTAAACTGGCACTCCTACCTGGGTAAACTGACACTCCTACCTGGGTACACTGGCACTTCTACCTGGGTAAACTGGCACTCCTACCTGGGTAAACTGGCACTCCTACCTGGGTAAACTGGTACTTCTACCTGGGTAAACTGACACTCCTACCTGGGTAAACTGGTACTCCTACCTGGGTAAACTGACACTCCTACCTGGGTACACTGACACTCCTACCTGGGTAACCTGACACTCCTACCTGGGTAAACTGACACTCCTACCTGGGTAAACTGACACTCCTACCTGGGTAAACTGGCGCTCCTACCTGGGTAAACTGGCACTCCTATCTGGGTAAACTGACACTCCTACCTGGGTAACCTGACACTCCTACCTGGGTAAACTGGCACTCCTACCTGGGTAAACTGGCACTCCTACCTGGGTAAACTGACACTCCTACCTGGGTACACTGGCACTTCTACCTGGGTAAACTGGCACTCCTACCTGGGTAAACTGGCACTCCTACCTGGGTAAACTGGTACTTCTACCTGGGTAAACTGACACTCCTACCTGGGTACACTGACACTCCTACCTGGGTAACCTGGCACTCCTACCTGGGTACACTGACACTCCTACCTGGGTAACCTGACACTCCTACCTGGGTAAACTGACACTCCTACCTGGGTAAACTGACACTCCTACCTGGGTAAACTGGCGCTCCTACCTGGGTAAACTGGCACTCCTATCTGGGTAAACTGGCGCTCCTACCTGGGTAAACTGACACTCCTACCTGGGTAAACTGACACTCCTACCTGGGTAAACTGACACTCCTACCTGGGTAAACTGGCACTCCTATCTGGGTAAACTGGTACATCTACCTGGGTACACTGGTACTTCTACCTGGGTAAACTGACACTCCTACCTGGGTAAACTGGCACTCCTACCTGGGTAAACTGACACTCCTACCTGGGTAAACTGGTACTCCTACCTGGGTAAACTGGCACTCCTACCTGGGTACACTGGCATTCCTACCTGGGTAAACTGGCACTCCTACCTGGGTAAACTGGTACTCCTACCTGGGTAAACTGGCACTCCTACCTGGGTACACTGGCATTCCTACCTGGGTAAACTGGCACTCCTACCTGGGTACACTGACGTTCCTACCTCCTACCTGGGTACACTGGCACCCCTACCTGGGTAAACTGGCACTCCTACCTGGGTAAACTGGCACTCCTACCTGGGTACACTGACGTTCCTACCTCCTACCTGGGTACACTGGCACTCCTACCTGGGTAAACTGGCACTCCTACCTGGGTAAACTGGCACCCCTACCTGGGTAAACTGGCACTCCTACCTGGGTAAACTGGCACCCCTACCTGGGTAAACTGACACTCCTACCTGGGTAAACTGACACTCCTACCTGGGTAAACTGGCACTCCTACCTGGGTAAACTGGCACCCCTACCTGGGTAAACTGACACTCCTACCTGGGTAAACTGGCACTCCTACCTGGGTAAACTGGCACTCCTACCTGGGTACACTGACGTTCCTACCTGGGTAAACTGATGCCCCTACCTCAGTAAACTGGCACTCCTACCTGGGTAAACTGACACTCCTACCTGGGTAAACTGGCACTCCTACCTGGGTAAACTGGTGTTCCTACCTGGGTAAACTGGCACTCCTACCTGGGTAAACTGGTGCTCCTACCTGGGTAAACTGGCGCTCCTACCTGGGTAAACTGGCACTCCTACCTGGGTAAATTGGTGCTCCTACCTGGGTAAACTGGTGTTCCTACCTGGGTAAACTGCCGCTCCTACCTGGGTAAACTGATGCTCCTCCCTGGGTAAACTGGCGATTCTTCCTGGATAAACTAGCACTCCTACCTGGGTACTCTGGTGCTTCTACCTGGGTACACTGGCGCTCCTACCTGGGTAGACTGCTGTAAATTGTTTATTAAAACAAGACCAAGTAGACCAATTGGTATGGCGTTATAACGGTAACCCAGAAGGCCGGGAAGCCCTGGGCCGTCGCTACCGGATCCCCTGCTCTGGAAGGCGGCTAGCTTTGCTCGAACAGCCCGGTTGGAGTGAAACCTTTCGCGGCACTCTCGAACCCGTCGAATGCCAACACCGGTTCGGACACCAGGTCCCGTCGAGTATCGAGACAGGGAGGTTCAGGAGGACCGGGAATCGCAGTTCGAGACGGGTTCGCAGGAACGTGAATTAGCTCTGAGACGCCTCGGAGGATAGGGATCAGAGTGGATCCTTTAGACCATCCGAACACATCGACACAGGAGACTTTCTGTAGCCACACGAACACACTTTATTGAACTCAACACATGTTTTTATACACTCCATCACAGGGTCACAATGTGACAGGAGGTCTCGAACTGCGACTCTCCGGTCTCCTGAACCTCCCTGTCTCGATGACTCAGACAGGGACCTGGTGACAAAAGGGACCAATGGCCGATGGAGCAGAAGGGCCAATGGTACGCAGAGAAAAGAGGCCAATGGCATTTGTCCTAGTTAGCATATTGCTCACTCCTCTGCAGTACAGACAGGGTAATTAGGTTAAGACAGAGCACAAAGGCTTGATGAGGGGGAATACACATTTGGGTTATACCAGGGCTGACGCACGTACCCACCAAGGTGAATATGCAGCTCCAACCCTGGCCAACCAGTGTGCGCAGTGAGTCGTACGTCGGCCAATCCGGCGTCGACTCACTGCCTCCAGTTCCCGTGTTCGCGGCGGCCTCGATGTCTCGAACCAAGGAACCGGGAAACTCCCGGCTGCGGTGTTCGCATATCCCCCTCGCACATCTAACATACGAAATTGTTCGACAGTCCATAGTCCTATAACCTAGTCCAAGGGAACAGGGTGACCAGTTCATGTCCAAGTTCTTAGTAACGGCCTAAGGCCCGTTACAGGCGTAAAACATGTATCAAAACAAGAGATATATTGTGGTGGAACAACTGAACGATATGGCGCCAGTCTACTCGTCCTCCCCTCAGTGCCAAAACTCTCATCAAACCGATGTATTAGGTGCCATCACTGGAATAATGCCCTCTCTGGCACTGATGGTGTGTACAGGTTAGGTTTCCACCCTTACCTATATACATGTACAGTTTTTTTTTGTTATCTAGAGGTACGTTTTAGATTCCATTGTGGGATTTATATTATATTTGACTGATAATAAGTAATTCTCCCTTTTTCCTCCTCGGTGCTGCATACAGAAGTTTGATGAGAGTTTTCGTATGGAGGGGGAGGACGAGTAGACTGGCTCCTTAACGTGCAATCACAATATATCTCTTGTTTAGATATATGTTTTCTGTCATACCAATTGACCTACTTGGTCTTGTTATAATAAACAAGTTTGTACCTGGATAAATTAGCTCCTGCACCTGGATAAATTAGCGCTTGCACCTGGATAAATTAGTGCTTACACATGGATAAATTAGCGCTTGTACCTGGATTAATTGGCTCCTGCACCTGGATAAATTAGCGCTTGCACCTGGATAAATTAGCGTTTTTCCTTGTCAAACGTTAATTTCGTTTCTTACATTGCTGATGGGACTGAAAAACAAGTTGAATTCATTAAGATTTGTTCATTAAGAGGACTTAAAAATATATATAACTAGTTTTAAAGCCCCTGTACATGGGCCAACACTGGCGGCGCTGCAGTTATGCGCTGTACAGACCGCCCGGGCTGCGGCTGATATGGTCTGAATTCGAAGCGCCCCGCTCCATATCAGCCAAGGCGCTGGCAGTCTGTACTGCACATGACTAAAGAGAGCACAGCCGTCTCTACTGTGCATGACGGCTTCTGACAAACATCCTTAGTGAATTATAACATAGGATAATTGGCCTCCCAGGTTAGGCATTACCATTTTTTCTTGAGTGTGATTTTTAGCTCTTTGTACCCTGGACATCTGACCTGTAGAACTGGACTCTACGGGCACAAAGTCCAAAAAGTCATCAGCATGAAGAAATGCTGTATCCTGCGTTGGTGGTAAAAAGAAAATATTTTCAGTGGTAAATTAAGAAAATCAATCACATTTGAAAATGTGTCCTAAAGAATTCACAGTGATGGTAAAAAAAGCGTGGTGAATATAGCCCTTAAAATTTTGATGTTAAAAATGACTTTAAATTTGTGTTTGAAAATAAATTTTATAAAGAAAAAAAAAGGCATTATTCGTTTTTAAAATGTCAACTTTTCCTTTAACATCATGATACTGCTTCTCACTTATAATAGTCCTTTAATTTGTCTTTCTACAACATTGACCAATTACACCATAACATTAATCAGACAAATATTCACAGCTAAAATAGTGTTTCTTCTGAAAATACCCTGCAATATGGTGGAAGATTAAACAACACCAACTTTAAAGCCTGCTTTATCCCTTTGCAGAGATGGGGGAAATCGGATGCAAAATATGTAGTATTATGTCAGAGAATTCTCAACATCTCATCCTTGTGTTTTCTTACCAGTGATCTATATAGTGACATTAGTATCTCTCTGTACCCTGGAGATATGGTCTGTAGAACTGTACACTGTACTCTAGGTGATATCTTACCAGTGATCTATATAGTGACATTAGTACCTCTCTGTACCCTGGAGATATGGTGTGTAGTACTGTACACTGTACTCTAGGTGATATCTTACCAGTGATCTGTATAGTGACATTAGTACATCTCTGTACCCTGGAGATATGGTCTGTAGAACTGTACATTGTACTCTAGGTGAGTTCTTATCAGTGATCTATACAGTGACATTAGTACCTCTCTGTACCATGGAGATATGGTCTGTAGAACTGTACATTGTACTCTAGGTGATATCTTACCAGTGATCTATATAGTGACATTAGTACCTCTCTGTACCCTGGAGATATGGTGTGTAGTACTGTACACTGTACTCTAGGTGATATCTTACCAGTGATCTGTATAGTGACATTAGTACATCTCTGTACCCTGGAGATATGGTCTGTAGAACTGTACATTGTACTCTAGGTGAGTTCTTACCAGTGATCTATACAGTGACATTAGTACCTCTCTGTACCATGGAGATATGGTCTGTAGAACTGTACATTGTACTCTAGGTGATATCTTACCAGTGATCTATATAGTGACATTAGTACCTCTCTGTACCCTGGAGATATGGTGTGTAGAACTGTACACTGTACTCTAGGTGATATCTTACCAGTGATCTGTATAGTGACATTAGTACCTCTCTGTACCATGGAGATATGGTCTGTAGAACTGTACATTGTACTCTAGGTGATATCTTACCAGTGATCTATATAGTGACATTAGTACATGTCTGTACCCTGGAGATATGGTATGTAGAACTGTACACTGTAATTTAGGTGATATCTTACCAGTGATCTATATAGTGATATTAGTACCTCTCTGTACCCTGGAGATATGGTCTGTAGAACTGTACACTGTACTCTAGGTGAGGTCTTACCAGTGATCTATATAGTGATATTATTACCTCTCTGTACCCTGGAGATATGGTGTGTAGAACTGTACACTCTACTCTAGGTGAGGTCTTACCAGTGATCTATATAGTGACATTAGTACATCTCTGTACCCTGGAGATATGGTGTGTAGAACTGTACACTCTACTCTAGGTGAGATCTTACCAGTGATCTATATAGTGATATTAGTACCTCTCTGTATCCTCCAGATATGGTGCGTAGAACTTTAAACTGCAAGAAGGAACTACATTCAACTCTGATGAAGGGATATAGAACTGCACATCGGATCCTAATTCTCTTTAGAACTTAGGCTGTATCACCAAACTGAACAGCCTCTGACACTAAGAACTATGGCAGATGGATAATATTAATCTACTACTATCTGTTATTTTGATAAACTATTGGTCCTGTATGTCCTTTTTCTGCTTAGGTCATATGTTTTAGAGGACGTTGAGGTATTCTGTATGTGTACACCTACCGGTGGGCTGGATATTTTTTGCCACCTAATAATGACTGACAGAAAGCCCTGGTTTATATCTGTGGCTCTTCACATACTGTTTTTTAGTTGTTGATTTGTAATTTCACCCATGAATTAGATTTCTATTTTTTTACTTTTCTCACTAAGGAATCAGGTGGGGATTCCAAAATAAAGAGTCTGCGAGCTTGTCGCCATTTCTTATATCTTGACACAATACTTTATCAATCTCAATCAGACTAAGTCGACGCACTTGTTATGTGTCCCTTGTTGCTTGAACTACAGGTATTTTAGTAACCCATATCTTATACTATAGTGTTATTTAAATGGCACAGCATCAATAAATGAACAGGATACATTCTGACTACCAGTTGTAATTCATACCCCTGGTTTTGTGAGTGAATTTACATAGTAACTTAGTAGATAAGGCTGAAAAAAGACATGCGTCCATCAAATCCAGTTCCAGTCCAGGTCTTGGTAAGCACACCCAAAGAAAAAAACACATTTAAAACTGCTGGAGTGCAACCAATTTTGACCAAAATAGCTAAAAGCAAATATACAAAGTATTGGTGCACATCCACATTTTCATCACCATTAACCCTTTACTCTGCGGCAATATGGTTAGGTACTTCCCAAAATGAGGTACCTTGGCGTTGGTGGCAAGCTTAGCATTCTATGGCCATATAATGTAACTAAATCCTCATCTTTAATATAGTAGTGATATGCAGGCATAAGATATGGTATGTAGAACTGTACACTGTAATGTAGGTGATATCTTACCAGTGATCTATATAGTGATATTAGTACCTCTCTGTACCCTGGAGATATGGGGCTCGATTTAAAGGCAGCCGTTAACCAAAAAAAACACTAACGGGTGCGTTAAGTGTCATGTTGCAATTCAAAGATCCGTCTAAACAACAGCTAACGGCAGTTGCACAATTCCTACGGCCGCTACACTTACGTGCATTCAGACGCATGGAACAACATGGAACAACATACCCCAGAGCTATTCAAAGGCTTGCGGTACTGATAACGGCTGAAAAAAAGACACACCTAACGGCTAAAAGTTAAGACCCACTTCTCACACACGTTAGACACTTAACGGCCAAAACTAAACACCCGTTACAGAGGAAAACACACAAAAGGCTTACCGCACAACCATGTAAATGGGAAAATTAACCCGTGCAATGCCAAAACAACACAAAAACATGCACACACAACACAAATCACTACACACAAAACAACAACCAACACCACAGGAACAATGACACACAAAAAAACAACAACACAACATGGCACGGAACAATGGGGGTCATCACACAAAGCGGACCCTGCAAATACAAGCTCACCTGGGCAACATCAACACGCGACCTGCACCCCACAACTGCACGCCCGCAAATGGCACACACAGAACAAGCACAACACACCACATCTTATAACACACACACACCTGCAAACACTTACCTGGACACAAACAACTCACCATTGGTCAGCACTCACCTCATCACCACACCTACACAACGCCCTAGCAAGTACTTAAAGGGACAACTCAACACACTCACTTGTGGCTTGTTTTCCACTCAGGGAGGGAGAGAGAGAGATAGACAGAGAGAGAGAGAGAGAGAGAGAGAGAGAGAGAGAGAGAGAGAGAGACAGATAGATAGATAGATAGATAGATACAGATAGATAGAGACAGATAGAGAGAGCAAACAGTATGTTGGGTTACATATTGTTGCGAAGACTGCGGAGAAGGCGTGCAAGGGAGAGAGCTAGGGAACATCAGCAAACCCCAAGCACGCCTCATCAACAGCCTCCACCTGTTGCAAGTGAGGAGGCTCTGGCTCAGCAGCCACACAGGAGTCCATCCCCACCTGGAGGGCACAGGATGTATAGACGACCACCAAGGCCCAGGGTATACCGCCCAAGGGTCACACTCTTTGGAATGGCTGATGACGAGGTCATTGATCGCTACAGGTTGAGGCCTGACAGCATCATTGCCTTGTATGAGGTCATCAAGGAGCAGGTGGATCCCATCTACATCCACAACCATGCCCTAACTGGCCTGCAGAAACTACTCTGTGCCATACACTTCATGGCAAGCGGGGCCTTCCAGTCCACTGAGGGTTACGCATCTGGCATGTCCCAGGCCACATTCTCCAGAGTGCTGGCCCAGGTCCTGCCAGCCCTCAAAATCAAGGCCAGTACCCATATACATTTTCCCACCACCGACATGGACTGGATACACGTCAAGCAGGCCTTTTACGCAAAGGGAGGCATGCCCAGGGTCATGGGTGCTATAGATTGCACCCATGTCCGGATTAAGGCCCCAGCACGTGACGCACAGATATTCATCAACAGGAAGAACTTCCACTCCATCAACGTGCAGATGGTGTGTGACAGCAACATGAGGATCATGAATGTCTGTGCAAAATATCCTGGCAGCACACATGATGCATACATTCTACAAAACTCCTCAGTCCACAGAGATTTTGAGAATGGAACCTTTACAGGGGGATGGCTACTGGGTGAGTTCACAAAACAAAATCACACCACATACACAGGCGTACACACCACTCAGCTCAGCATGCACCTGACCCACACCTACTACGTCCACCACACAAAACATCATTCACACAACATGTGCTCCCTGTTTCACCATGTCACTCACATTACACAGGTGATGCTGGCTATGGATGCAAGTCCTGGCTACTGACCCCTCTGGCCAATCCCCAAACACATGCCCAGGAAAGCTACAACCAGGCTCATGCCAGAACCAGGAATGCTATTGAGCGGACATTTGGGCTCCTCAAGTCAAGATTCCGATGTCTGGACCACTCTGGGGGAGCACTGCAGTATGCACCGGCTAAGGTGTGTGACATCATTGTGGCGTGCGCAATACTGCACAATATCGCAGTGGACACCAGGCTGCTGGAGCACATCCCGGACCCCCCCATACAGGAAGTGCCCATGGACATCGGGCATGTGGAGGAGACCATGAGAGGGGCACAGATCAGAGACAGGCTCATCACGGAATACTTCACCTGTGAGTATAACACAGGCATGCAAACAATCCATGCAAGTCCCCCAGCAGTCCTGTGACACTAACCACACTGCACATTTTGTTCTGTCTCACCCCACAGGAACAGTGACACAGCACTGCACTGGCAGTGGACGTGGAAAATTGTGTGTGTGGACTCAGCAACCATCCTCCATTCCACTCTCCACGTTGACATACAGACCCCAAGGATATCACGCACACCCTCAGGAGAAACAAGGTACAACATATTACCCATGTTCATCACCTTACACGGCTTGATTGACAGCAACTAACTGGATATGCCATGATTAGAGCCTGAACAACCATGCTAGCCCAGTAGTGAAAGAGTATTATCTAATGATTTGCATGAGAAGGGACATCAGACTCAATATGGGACCTGTACTGTGCTACAGCTGAGAAGAGCAGCACAGGGGTGGATGTACAGTGGTATGGGCACACAATGTAGAGGTCATGAGACGTAGATCAGATTACCACGGACTCCATGCAGACCTGTGAGTGTGCAGACGTATGTGCCCCTGACATGAATACACACATCAACAAATGTGTCCTAACAGTTCCATGGAACAAATGACATTGGGCTGCCACTGTCACTTTCACAGTGGCAGCACAATGTCATTACTTCCATGGAGCTCTCAGAACACTTGTTAATGTGTGTATACATGTCAGGGGCACATATCCCTAGGACTGATGCACATGTCCTTAGTTCCCCACAGAATTGGTTACAGATGAGTACACAACACATTGTCAAGCAATGGTTTGTGCACTCACCTGTAACTGTGAAAACTGAGGGGATGAAAAAGACTAAATTGTTGTTGCTTGATGATCAGTTCAGGTCTACTGCTCCAAATCCTGTCCTCTTGTCCCGCAGGCATCCGTAACATGATCCATCCTTGAACTGAAGAGCTTCCATGTGACTGGATTGATGTCTTGACAACACCTTCATGAAGATCACCCCTTGCTGTTTATGGTGATGTTGTTGGTGATGCAAAGTTTGACCTGAGGTTCACACAAACCTCTACTGGAACATTCTCATAGAGACACAGAAAACACTAATTCTTGAGTGTTGTAACCTGTACAGTCAGGATGCTCAGCTACAGAGTTGTCAAACCTCATGGACAACACATGAGCAGGGCAGCAGTGTTACTGAAGTATTACAATTTAGTTTCAAAGTACATTTAGTGTTCTCATACAGGTGTTCAATGCATATAGGCAATACACACACAAAACACATGTACATTCTAATGTACTTTGAGACACAATAAAGATGAACCATCACCATTCTATCTGTGTCTGTAGGAGGATATATTTGAGAACACATATGTCAATGTGTTACCACACCCAGGGTAGAGTATGCCCCATACATGGAAAGGCAACACCCACATCACAGGAGTCCACCACTTGTTTGCCAGTGACTGGACTCTGTGATGTATCAATGCAAACAGATGATGGTGGCAGTGATGCACCAATGTGTTGTGGGAGTGATGAAGAGGTGATACAGGGGACATACTTCCACAGTGAATACCTGTCCACAGTATCTGTATTGCTCAGTATAATCCATGTTCGGAGATTTTGCTCCACTTTGACATATCTCAGTACATGGGCTAACGAACAACCAGACTAAGTGGACATGTGTTATCACTGGTGAAGTCTGTTACACCCTTAGGGAAACAGCAACTCAACTTACAGGAGACCCCAATGCTCAGCCCAGGATATCAATGTGTGTGCTACACGTTGAAATCCTAGGTTAAAAACATTGGCTTCTTCAGTAAGTCAGTTGCACAATGAGTGTGTGAATCCAAGACAACATGGATACATGTCCCATTTATCTATCCTGCTTATAATGTCCCTGCTAAATCACAGAGCTGTTTGTCTGGTTATCCCATTAACCCACTGAGTGCAAGAGTGGTCCCCAACGCATTTCTTGACAATGCGTTGTCTACCACTCTGGCACTCAAAGGGTTAAACACAGCACATGATGTAGACAAATGTTCAGTGTTGTACAATTTGTTGTGCTAAGGGGTATGTTTTGTTGTTCAAATTCAACACACAACACCGCCATATAACACAGTGGTGTAATATGGCTCCAGGGATGTATTACAAGTTGAATTTGTACAACGGTGTGTGTGTGAACCCATGTTGTAGCATCCCACTAACATTTCACATAGGCAGAGGTTGTGTTCACTGCATTGTATGGCAATGCATTGGAGACAACCCTGCCACCCAATCCATAACTGAAGACACAACAGATCAGACTGGAATTAAAAAAAAAATGTTTTCTTTATTGAGGGGAAACTTAACAGGTTGGGCCTTTCATTTTTTCTTCTTTGGGTGGGGGGCCTTAGCCTGGGTGCCAGAGGTGGATGCCCTTGTGGATCTCCTGGTAACCCTCTGCCCCCTAGGTGTTGCTTCAGGGGTAACACTAGAGGGGGTGGTGGTTGCAGTAGACCCCTCAGTGGAACGCAAGTTCTCCCTCTCCATCCTCAGGTTCTCCCTGCGGTTTATCTCCCTCAGCTCCACAAGGACCTGTGTTAACATGTCCATCACACCAGTCCTGAGCTGCTGGAGTAGTGTATTCCCCCTGGACACCTCCGACTCCAAACCTTGGATCCTGCTCTCCAATTGGACAATGTTCCTCCTGGATTGCCTCCTGCTCCTGGTGATATTGCTGTCAGTACTCCTGCTCGACCGGAGTAGTCTCCTCTGAAGGGCCATACACTCCGCCTCCATCCCTGTGAGGCGTGCGGTGCTGGAGGTGGATGTGCCCGGTGTCCCTGGTGCTGCTGTTTCTTCCTCTGCTGCTGAGGGTGCTGTTTCTTCCTCTGCTGCTGAGGGTGCTGTTTCTTCCTCTGCTGCTGAGGGTGCTGTTTCTTCCTCTGCTGCTGAGGGTGCTGTTTCTTCCTCTGCTGGAGGTGCTGTTTCCTCCTCTGCTGGAGGTGCTGTTTCCTCTGCTGCTGGAGGTGCTGTTTCCTCTGCTGCTGGAGGTGCTGTATCCTCTGCTGCTGCTGAGGGTGCTGTGGCTGCTGTTGGAGTGGCTGGTGCAGATGATGGGCATATGCCCACCACATCAAGTGATGCAGAGCTGCCCAGAGATGTGTGTGCTGGTGGAGGTGTGAATATGTCCCTGGGTAGGGGGCGCTGGGGCTCACCAATCAGGCCCAGGTGTGTGTAGTCCAGTGGCCAAGGGTCATATGGTGGCCACTGATAGGTGGTGGGACCCCACCTTGGATCATACCTTGGGGCATGCTGTGGAGCCATCCAGGAGGGTGGGTTGATCTGGGAGGCATATGGCCCATATTGGGTGTTGGCCACTGTCCCTGGCAGCCATTGCCTCCCTGGCGGTGGTGGTGCTGCTGATGGAGGGTAGTAGCTGGTGGAGGTGGATGGATGTGTCCACCTCTCCTCCTGTGGCATCCAGCCACTGTACTGGGGAGGTGCAGCTGGAAAGGGTGGTGCAGCCTGTGGTGGTGCAGCTGGAAGGGGTGGTGCAGCCTGTGGTGGTGCAGCTGGAAGGGGTGGTGCAGCCTGTGGTGGTGCAGCTGGAAGGGGTGGTGCAGCCTGTGGTGGTGCAGCTGGAAGGGGTGGTGCAGCCTGTGGTGGTGCAGCTGGAAGGGGTGGTGCAGCCTGTGGTGGTGCAGCTGGAAGGGGTGGTGCAGCCTGTGTTGGAGGGGATGGTGATGGTGGGTAAGGTGACCACCGGCTGGTCCCCTCCTCTGTGTCCTCCTCACTGGGGGGTGACATAGCCTCCTCCACTGTCTCCTGCTGGGCTTGACGGCCGTAAGCTGTGTGGAGGAAGAAGATGTTGTGATTAGTGACCTTTGCCATATGTTTGTGGAGACAATTCTACTTTGATATGTGTTGAAGAAAAATATATGTGTTTGTGTTAATCCCCCTGGGTAAACAAGGGTACTCCCACTGCTGAAAGGTGTTTGAGTTATTATGGGTGAAGGTTTCATTCTGAGGTGCAATATCACAGTGGCCAGAAATAGTACAGTGGGGCTGTTGCTACACCCTCCCATGTAGATATCTGGTCCCTGTACCAGAGCTGTCCATATGATTGTGTAGTAACAGCACCACTGTACAATATCAGGCCACTAGGATATTGCCCCTGACATATCCATGTCTGAGCTGTGATACCTTTTGCATCAACACACCTTTCAGCAGTACGAATACCATTGTTTAACTCGGGGGGGGGGGGGAGATCCAACAACATATATTTGTCTTCACAACTTGTAGGGATGGCTATCCCTCCAGGGGGGTGGCAAAGGTTAAGTCCACCTTGATGTCAGATTGTAGACATTGTGGGAACAGATGTTGTTCTCTGTTAGTCCTATCCTTCCTACCCTCATGGTTGTTCAGATAATGCTCTATGTGACGGATGTAGATTTCAGTCATTTGTCTACACGAGGGATTTTCAGCAGAGACAAAATCAACCCATTTAGAGAACAATACTTAATTGGAATGGTGTACAGGGTGTGCATGATTTACAAGCACACTCTGTGGACCATTCCAAAGAGGTATTTCTCTCTATATGTTGTGACTTTGGCTCTGCTGAAGAGCCTCCGTGTGGTCAAATGATGGATATCTTCACCTGTCACATGGAGCAATATCTGTATAACCATGAGTGTTGGAGGGATGGGACTTAGATCAAGACACATCTGTTAACGATGGCAATGATATGACATCATGATGACATTACCCATTGCTATCCCATTACAGTGACACACAAGTAGAAATGGTCATATATGTATGTGGATATGTACCCTTCATATGGATGGAGTAATATCCTTCCAAGATGTGATGCCAGAGAGCATTTCATTAGGTGTGATTGCCTTACTGGCTATATATGTGCACCCATCCAACAAGACATTGTATTGATATGATGGATATGAACATACCTCGTATATCCCATCTACGTAGGGTGTGATATACTATGTATGTGTATTTGGATGGTAGCAATGTAGGTTGATATGTGATGGGTGCACATATCTGGCCAGTAAGGCAATCACATCCAGTGAAGTGATCTCTGTGTTCACATCATGTTGGAACATATTTAGTAACATTTGAATCCTAAGGGCAACAATCCAGCCAGTAGTGAGGGATATCTTTGATTGAGGCCTGTTTTTTTGTCTGTGTATGAGCCCATCCATCCTTCTGTGTGAGGCAACCGTACTCAGTCCTAGATATCCATCAGTCATGGCCTGTTGGTGACCAAGGTACAATGTTTGCTATTTGTTTCCCATATGTATCCTGCATAGAGATGCTGGTGTACCATCGATCCATGGCATCAGCACCCCTGTGGATCCATGTGGGAATCAGATATGGGATATGTCATTTCAAGTCAGAGAAATGATTGCAGCCACAACACCAATGCCTACTTTTTCCTGCTTGAATTCTGTAAAATAGTTTTCGGCCTGTGTGTTGCACCTACAAGCATTTATTCTGTGTGACACTGTGATGTGTGATCTGATGCCCCCTTTTGTGATTCAGTAAGCGGTGATGTTGAACCGATGACATGAACATGATGGTGACTTCTCCAGTGATCTCCTTTCCCCATTTCCAGTGTTTTCCATGGAGTCTGTACAATGGGACCCTATGAACTTGATTCTTGTTTTGGCATATTCTCCATGGACTAACACTGGTACTGGTGAAGTGAGGGTGTGTGAGGGTTACTTTGTGTCCACCATGTGTTTGTCACCGCTTAGTGAATGTCCCCTGTGTAGCATGTGATCGTTGGCCTATTGACTTGTTTGTTGTCAGGTTAACCCCTTGAGTCCCAGAGGGGTTGCCAATGCATTGTTGATCGATGCATTGATGATCCCTCTAGCACTCACGGGGTTAGGGTGGGGGTGGGGACATGGGTGACATTGTGTGTGAACAGTGATGATCTATTACAGTCGACAATTTGAAAATGAAGGTTTGTGTATTGTGTGTAATGAGCACAGCGACAGGAGGGTTGAAGTAGGACTTTGACAGGTTTGTCCCAAGTTGGACGTTGCCATTTGTCCAGGTGTTGTGTCCTTTTTTTAACCCTCATGGTGCTGTGTTGGTGCAGTTGTATGGCTGAGTGATGGCCATGTGTTGAGGTGTGAGTGTGTGTGCAGCTGGTGTTGGTTGCTGTAGTGTGTTGTTCTGTAGTGTTGCACTTACCGGTAGTGTGGAGGCTCCTCTCATCCCCAGTGTCAGTTCCTCCCACGACCCCCTCGATCATGGTCGGGGACATGTTCTGCCGCACCATCTCCTCCCAGCCGCAGAATGTGATGGGCACAGATGGGCCACCTCCGGTGCCTCGGGCTTGCTTGGCCATGTCAGACATCTTGTTCTTGACCACCCTCCGGCAGTCGCCCCATCTCTTCTTCACAGACTCCACGTCCCGCCTGCATGTTGCCACCGCGTTCACCCGGCTGCAGATCTGGTTCCAGGCTGCCTTCCTCCGCGCTGCCAGGCCAGGGACCTTTGCCGTCGGGTGGAGAACACTCTGCCTCTCCAGGACAGCTTCCACAAGAGCCGTGTTCTCCTCCTCACTATATCTGGGATCCCTGATCCTGCCCTCATCAGCTCCGGCATGGGAGGATTCAGAGCCGGAGTGCCCTGCCTGGTCTGACCCTGCCTGTGTGGGGTGCTCCCCAGGAACTACCCCTCGTCCCACTGCAGGTTCTGTCCCTGTCCTGCGTGTTCCTGCTCTGGTGGGCCTGGTCCCCCTCCGCCCTGCGGATCTCCCTCTCCCACCCCTGCTCTGCTGAGGGATCCCCTCCTGACCTTCCTCCTCCTCCACTACTCTCCCCATCCCTCTCTCCTGTCCTCCTCTCCTTGACATCACTCACCCAGTCACACCCAGGCACTCCCACAGGCCCTCACAGACACACTCGATCCAGTCACTCTCTGTCACACACTTTCACTCCCAGATTCACACTGTCAAAATAAAAAGTAATATGTGTAAGGTGTTATGAAATAAAAGGACTATGTGTATGTATGTGTATGTGTTTGTGTTTGTATGTGTGTATGTAATATGTGCAAAAGTGTGATATGTGTATATATAGTGCACCTCTCTCCTCTCTCCAAACTGCAAAACTCCTCTACCTCCAATGAACGCGCCTCTCTCCCTCTCTCTAATGACTATCCTCCGCTCCTGGGTCCTGATATCTGGCTCTGAAGAACTCGATAACAGACAGTGTGTGGCGGTTATTTTTGGGTATATATAGGTGTATTTGAAGTTATTTGATACATTGGGCCTTTGGGATTGGATGTGTGTTTGAATTTGTTTTGGCATCAATCAGGGTTGCTTGACAACGGCAGCCGTTATGTTACATGTTGTTTGGAGCTCAGTTATCGTGTGATTTGTCCGCCCGTTGTGCATTAACATGAGCGACAACGGGTTTTGTGTTACGTGTTTTTTGTGTGCCTACGCTCGATAGCTATTCTCGTAGAGTAGCTATTGAATCTGCCGTAACTCCTGTATTATTTGCGAGCGATGTGCCTTTTTCACTTAGCGGCTGGTTTAACGGTTGGCTTTAAATCGAGCCCATGGTCTGTAGAACTGTACACTGTACTCTAGGTGAGGTCTTACCAGTGATCTATATAGTGATATTATTACCTCTCTGTACCCTGGAGATATGGTGTGTAGAACTGTACACTCTACTCTAGGTGAGGTCTTACCAGTGATCTATATAGTGACATTAGTACATCTCTGTACCCTGGAGATATGGTGTGTAGAACTGTACACTCTACTCTAGGTGAGATCTTACCAGTGATCTATATAGTGATATTAGTACCTCTCTGTATCCTCCAGATATGGTGCGTAGAACTTTAAACTGCAAGAAGGAACTACATTCAACTCTGATGAAGGGATATAGAACTGCACATCGGATCCTAATTCTCTTTAGAACTTAGGCTGTATCACCAAACTGAACAGCCTCTGACACTAAGAACTATGGCAGATGGATAATATTAATCTACTACTATCTGTTATTTTGATAAACTATTGGTCCTGTATGTCCTTTTTCTGCTTAGGTCATATGTTTTAGAGGACGTTGAGGTATTCTGTATGTGTACACCTACCGGTGGGCTGGATATTTTTTGCCACCTAATAATGACTGACAGAAAGCCCTGGTTTATATCTGTGGCTCTTCACATACTGTTTTTTAGTTGTTGATTTGTAATTTCACCCATGAATTAGATTTCTATTTTTTTACTTTTCTCACTAAGGAATCAGGTGGGGATTCCAAAATAAAGAGTCTGCGAGCTTGTCGCCATTTCTTATATCTTGACACAATACTTTATCAATCTCAATCAGACTAAGTCGACGCACTTGTTATGTGTCCCTTGTTGCTTGAACTACAGGTATTTTAGTAACCCATATCTTATACTATAGTGTTATTTAAATGGCACAGCATCAATAAATGAACAGGATACATTCTGACTACCAGTTGTAATTCATACCCCTGGTTTTGTGAGTGAATTTACATAGTAACTTAGTAGATAAGGCTGAAAAAAGACATGCGTCCATCAAATCCAGTTCCAGTCCAGGTCTTGGTAAGCACACCCAAAGAAAAAAACACATTTAAAACTGCTGGAGTGCAACCAATTTTGACCAAAATAGCTAAAAGCAAATATACAAAGTATTGGTGCACATCCACATTTTCATCACCATTAACCCTTTACTCTGCGGCAATATGGTTAGGTACTTCCCAAAATGAGGTACCTTGGCGTTGGTGGCAAGCTTAGCATTCTATGGCCATATAATGTAACTAAATCCTCATCTTTAATATAGTAGTGATATGCAGGCATAATGCCGCAGAGTAAAGGGTTAATGGTGATGAAAATGTGGATGTGCACCAATACTTTGTATATTTGCTTCCATCAAGTCCAGCCCATGCCAAAAACACCCCTGATGATCCAGAGGAAGGCAAAAAACCCTCTGGAGCCATTTCCAATCTAGTCCCAAATGTGTGGGGGGAATTATTCCTTCCTAACTCCAATTGGTAGTCAAATAGTTCCCCGGATCAATATCCTATTTGCTTTGAAGCCATCTGTCATAATTGTCAATATTGTTCTGTGCTAGATAGGCATCCATTGGTTTATTGAATGCAGTTGCATTATCTGCAAGCACAACATCCTGAAGCAAAGAATTCCATAGCCTTACCACCCTTACTGTAAAGAATCCCTGCCTTTGTTTTAGTCGAAAGCGCCTTTCCTCTAGTCTTAATGGATGACCTCTTGTTCTTAGCTCAGCTCTCTGCATAAATAATTCATTGGATAGTTCTTTGTATTGACCTTGAATGTATTTGTAAATGGCAATCATATCACCCCTTAGACATCTCTTCTCTAATATAAGTGTAAATGGTAATCATATCACCCCTTAGACGTCTCTTGTCTAATGTAAACAAACCCAATTTGGCTAGTCTCTCTTTATAACTCAGATCCTCCAATCCGTTTATCAGTTTTGTTGCACATCTCTGCACCTTTTCCAGTTCAGTAATGTCTTTTTTTAGAACAGGTGCCCAAAATTGTCCTCCATATTCTAGATGAGGGGTAACCAAGGATTTATACAGAGGTAGGATAATATTAGCATCCCTTGCATCTACACCTCTTTTTATACAGGCTAGTACCCTATTTGCTCTTGCAGCAGCTGAGTGACTCTACACACTGCTGTGAAGTCTATCATCTATCAGTTCTCCTAAATCTTTCTCTAATGAGGATTCCCCAAGTTGTTTCCCATTTAGAGTATATGTAGCAAGTTTGTTTCTACAGCCCAAATGCATAACCTTACATTTATCTACATTAAATGTCATCTGCCACTTTTCTGCCTATTCACTCAGTTTATCTAAATCCTTCTGCAGAGAAAAAACATCCAGCTCTGTATGTATTTCCTTACATAGCTTAGTGTCATCAGCAAAGATTGAGATGCTACTTTATATTCCCACTTGTAGATCATTAATAAACAAATTAAAAAGCTTTGGGCCCAGGACTGAACCCTGTGACACCCCACTTATAACTTTAGACCAATTTGAAAAGGTTCCATTTACAACTCTCTGCCATCTATCATGTAACCAGTTCTTGATCCATGTACAGATAACACCACCCAAACCGAAGTCTTTTAATTCATGCAGTAACCTGTTGTGAGGCACTGTATCAAAGGCTTTTGCAAAATCCAAGTATATTACATCTACAGCAATTCCCTTGTCCAATTTATTACTTACTCGGTCGTTAAATGCAAGTAAATTAGTCTGACATGATCTATTCTTCATGAAATCATGCTGATTCCTACTAATAATATTGTTTGTATTCACATGGTCCTGAATACAACCCATTTAATATCTTACCCACTATGGAAGTCACATAGTTCTGAATGCTGTCAGTTAATAACCCTTCTAGTATCTTACCCACTATGGAAGTCAAGCTCACAGGTCTTTATTTTTCTGGTTTGGATCTTGCTCCCTTTTTGAACTATGGAACGACATTGGCTTTCCTCCAATCACAGGACACTATTCCTGATGAAAGTGAATCAATAAATATTAAGTATAATGGTCTCGCTATTACTGAACTAAATTCCTTAAGTACCCTTGGGTGTATACCATCAGGTCCAGGTGCTTTATTCACCATAACCCTCTCCAGTATCTTTTGGACCTTGTCCTCAGTAAGCCAGGTACATAATGGAAGAAACTCTGTGGTTGTTAGTTTGCCCATAGCTCGTCATTGCTGTTTCCTCTGTAAATACTGAAGCAAAGAACGTATTTAGGGTGTCAGCCATAGCCTTATCCTCTCTAATCCATTCACCTGTCTCAGTTCTAAGAGGACCAATATCAACCTTAACTTTTTTGCTATTAATATACTTGTAGAATTGTTTAGGGTTATTCTTGCTCTCCTTAGCAATATTTCTCTCATTTTCAATTTTAGCTGGCTTAATTGCTTGTTTGCAGATTTTATTACATACTTTATACTTTTTAAATGATACACCTGACCTGTTTGACAAACACTTTATAGGACTGTTTTTTATTCATCATTTCCCTGCAAACTTCATTATTAAGCCACGTTGGTTTCACTTTACTCCTCTTGTGCTTATTCCCCAATGGTATATATTGACGTGTATATTTGTCTAAGAGCATTTTAAACAAATTCCATGATTCTTGTGCATTTTTATCTTTGAAAATTACATCCCAATGAATTTCCTTTAATTCTGCTCTTAGCTTTGTACAGTTAGCCTTTTTAAATTGAATGTTTCTATTACATTTACTTTTAGACTACAACAGGTTCACCTGATGTATTCCTACTTACTATCATTCCTTCAGTACTTGAATGAAGCCCAATAAGGGAAACTAGACAGCACTATCTGACTTATTTATTACTAGTATGAAAGCCCATATACATGGGCCGAAATGCACCCAGCTGCCCCAGCTGCTGCCCCGGAGCCGGGACCAGAGACAAGACATGAGCCATCCAGAGCGGGGCAGCGAGTTCGTCAGTCATGCGCAGTACAGACTCGCCGAACGCGCTGATCCTTAGCGGGGAGCTCCAGATGGCTCACAGCGAAGCTCCCTGAGTGCAAAACCACACATATACAATAGAGACTCTCTGCTGCGCATGTGCGGTTACGCCTCACCGTGAGCGACGCATTCTACCACTTTATGTAATAGGATACTCCATTTCAGTTCTTTAGTTATTTTTGTGATTCCTGAATCATCTAGCATCACTTGATGTTTATACGCAGGGCTTATAATTTTAAGTCCATTGCTACTAGCCAGTCCTGAAAAGTTAGTCGCCACTGCAATACATAACATACCCACCAGGGCTGAATTTCTACTCGCCAGGGCTAAATTTTCACTCGCTATTGGCTAGTGGCGAGTGGAAATTTTGAGACCTGTTTACACGCCTGTAAGTTACATAACCGAACACAATCCCAGTAGAACATCCGAAATTACTAGTCCTGTTTGATTGACAATTAGGGTCCAGCTCATGAGAGAAGAAGCGTTTCTCCTCAGTATCACTCTGATACACAGTGCATTCATTCATTTCACTGCTTTATTTAGAAGTGTCACTAAGGGCCAGGATCAGCCCGTTACTCCTTCTTCCTTCCAGGACTTGTAATTCCCAGGGAGACAATTCTTGGGGTAATCTTCTGTCCCCCAGTGTGTGGGGAGGCTTCTTTTGCAGTTTACTTTATTACATTTGCACAGATAAAGAGGTAGTGTAATCCTGAAATTTATTTTTTGTCACATATATGTACATACACACGCACACACAATTTCCTACACACATACATACACAAACACATGCATATACACACATACATATACACATACACACACATACACACACACACACACACATACACAAAACACACATATACACACACATACATATACACACACACACACACACATATACACACACACACACACACACATACACACACACGCACAATTTCATACACACACACACACATACACAAAACACACATATACACACATACATATACACACACACACACATATACACATACACACACACGCACAATTTCATACACACACACATACACAAAACACACATATACACACATACATATACACACACACACACATATACACATACACACACACGCACAATTTCATACACACACACATACACAAAACACACATATACACACATACATATACACACACACACACACACACATATACACATACACACACACGCACAATTTCATACACACACACATACACAAAACACACATATACACACATACATATACACACACACACACACACACATACACACACACGCACAATTTCATACACACACACACATACACAAAACACACATATACACACATACATATACACACATACATATACACACACACATACACACACACACATACACGCACACACACAATTTCCTACACACACACACATACACAAACATATGCATATACACACATACATATACACACACACACACGCATACACACACACGCACAATTTCATACACACACATACACGCACACACACAATTTCCTACACACATACATACACAAACACATGCATATACACACATACATATACACACACACACATACACACACACACACACAATTTCATACACACACATACACAAAACACACATATACACACATACATATACACACATCATTTTTTTACACATTACATATTTCATTGATTGCATCTGAGTTAGAAACATGAACTTTTCAATGTTAACCATTGTCTGCAATAATTAAATACTTATCAGAACTGTTTACAGTAATAAAATATTGCAATAACAACAAGAAAAAATATAGTCAAATTAGTAATCAACATTAACATTCTGCACATTAATGATATTATTCAACATTAACATTCTGCACATAAAATTAATTAACTTCAAACCTTCATCAATAATTCATAGTTCATCACATATTTACTATGTAACCACAGGGACCAAGTAGAAGTAAATTTGTTAAAGAAAACCCGTGCTCAATAACAGTTAGATACTCATTAATACAAATACATTTTATAGTGATTCCTGGCAGGCAAGACGAGCGGACACATTTGAACGGCTCTCTAACCTTTTTTCTACAATCCACGCTAAGCCATCCTGTTCATGGCTTCCAGTGCTACAGTGTTGTGTGCCTCGGTGTAACAGTTTGTTTGACACACAGACACAGTGGTTTAGGATAAAACACAGTTTTATTGAAATCACGGTAATAAAATAACCTTCACATGTCCTGTAGTATCTCAGCAGAATAGTACAGACACACGACAGGTTATAGATACATATGCTTACACAGGTCCAGCATAAACATAGAGTCCACAACAGTCTATACTGACACAGGTCAGGCAGATATGATGGATTCTCAGGAGCAAGGTCTTGCATGGGTTAAAGATCTTCAGAGTGTAAACAGTCCCATGTGCAGAGAGGTCTGTGATGGGGCTCTCTGCATATAGACAGCTGTAGAACTCGTAACGCCCAAAACCAGATAAGCAGAACTAGCGTGAACTGCATAGGCAACAATGGGAACGGAGTCACATGAGGTACTGCCGTAGCAGTAACGGAGACAACACTTGCACTCTGCTGAAGTATACCGGAGGCAACCGGTGGCTCAACTGCCGGAGCAGTAACGGAGGCAGACTCTAGCACTAAGCAGAGGCAATAATGGAGACTAGGCCTGAGGTAAACTGCCGTAGCAGTAACGGAGACAACACTTGCACTCTGCAGAAGTATAACCGGAGGCAACCAGTGGCTCAGCTGCCGGAGCAGTAACGGAGACAGACACTTGCACTGAGCAGAGGCAGTAACGGAGACTAGGCCCAAGGTAAACTGCCGTGGCAGTAACGGAGACTGGCCGCTGGTACTCTGCAGGAGGAAAAGAACCCAATTGCCAGACAGTCAGAATGTCGCCTAGGCGACACAGCACAGGAACGCCAACTAAGCCGGGTAGAATCACAGAGCAGGAAAGTCAGCCAAGCCGGGTTGGATCACTGAGCAGGAATGTCAGCCAAGCCGGGTCGGATCACGGAGCAGGAACGTCAGCCAAGCCAGGTTAAATCACAGAGCAGGAACGTCAGCCAAGCCGGGTCAGATCACGGAGCAGTAACATCAACCAAGCCGGGTCAAATCATGGAGCAGGAACGTCAGAAGAATAGTCAGGCAATCCGGGTCGGTACACAGGGGCAGTAGACAATAAGCAGAGTAGTCAGGCAGGCCAAGTCGGTACACTGGGAATCACTGAACAGAAATAAGCACTGGCACAGGAACACCACGAAAGGGCACCGGAGGGCTGCCCATAGCCCAGTATATAAAGGTCATACTGGGCGGGACTAACACATGGTAGCCAATGGGAGCAAGGCACAGGCTAGACTGACAGAAAAAAAATAAAAAGAGCATGGGCACCGTGATACTCGGCCTCCCCATGTTCTTGTTACCACATCTGGACCCTGCTCTGGCTGTTGCCGGACCTAAGAAAACAATACTTTCGAACAGTGGAGGCCTAGACCGCCCAACCGCGACCTTGAGTGCCAGGCCCACTGGATGATGATATCTGATATTGTCAGCAGTCAGTCCTCTGTGTGCTGTTAACCAGAGGTTAATCTGTGCTGCAAGGAGCTGAATTTGAGCTCTAACCTGACCAAAAAAGGGGTGAGTTGGGGAAACTTCACAGCTACATCATCAACTCAAGGTTCAACTTTAATCACTACCGCCACATACCCTACTTTCGGGAACTTATTACATGGTGGTCACCCATTTTGTATTGTCCATGATCGGGTTTCCCTAAGGCCCTTGTTGACTGTGCTTTACTACACAGATCTCGGGGATAAAGGTCATTCCTACATCCTGTTTTTTGAACTGGCCTACTGACGTCTCTGAGCTATGGTATAGCACTAGTCTCTGCTCACAACCACATTGGCCTAGTGAGATCTGGCAGTGCCACTTCAAGTGGGCCACTGGTCTTGGGTCAGCGCAACCCGTCCTGTTGTGCTACCCATATGTCTAAACTTATAGAGTCATTTGGGCAAACCATGTCCTGCCCATAGCCACCTCCAGTGTCAGCACCTTGTAGCCAATGTTCCATCTTGGAACTGGACCCCCTCAGTTTCTTCATGCTCCACACCTCGTGAGAGCTCCAGCGCGTCCTCTCTGGTTGCCTGTCTCTGTGGCCCCATACACCTAATGAACTTGCCCACCCTTGTCTTTACTGGTTCTTGATCACCACATACCACCTGGCAGAGCTATTTCAGCAGTCTTTCTACCATATGATGGACAAATATGTACAGCAACAAAAAACTAGGGCCCAAAAAGAGAAAATGGAGAAAGGTAACGATATGGCAGACTGAGTGTGCAGCTCTGATAGCAGCGAAACAACAAGACAAACACACGCATAGCGTCATTGTTAATCTTGACGCTTGCCCACACATACATCACTTGTTATCTGTCCAGGGTTTTTCAGCAGTATAATTACTTCATTCATAAGTTCTATTTACACCGAACCCCAAACTTATGTTACTACAGATGGTATGAACTTGGGTCTATTCAGACTGGAGAAGGGCAACAGACAGGTCTGTCCTTCCCCGTCACTGCTTTTTAATATTGCATTAGACTTCCTGCTACATTCTCTAGAGTCTCTTCCATCTTTTGAAGGTATCCATATGGGGCATCATGACCTTAAGCTCGGGGCGTTTGCGGACAATATCTTACTTTTCATTTGCTCCGGAGCTGATCCAGCCCCCCGCCAACTTTGGAATCAGTTTCCCTAAACTGTATAATGTGTCTAGTCTACTTAGATAGCAATAGACTGGATCTAAGACTCCAATGTCTTCACTTCCATGGGTAAAGATCAGAGCCTTGTGCTGTCTTCCAACCTCCGCTACATTATTCACATCCCCTTTAATAAAGTATGCAAACAACATATATCTTTGTGATGTATATAGGGCTTGGAAAATGTTTCATCACAAATGGTGCAACTCAAGGCCCGTGCTTATTTCCTTGGCTCAGGGAAAAGGACATTTAACCATAGGAGACTTTACTGACTTTACTGACCATCACACCAAACTGTTCTGGGACTTTCCGCCTCTAAAGGAGAAATGTAATATCCCTTAACTCCATTTCTTCTTACAGGCCAGACACTACATTTCTGCTGTGCTTCATGGACTGGCTGTAGGTGATGTTGACAATGGTTTTGTTAGATATGTTGACTTGACGGTTACTTATTCTGACTCCCAGACTTGTTACTAATCTAGCCTCAAATTTTAAAAAAGATTTTATCCTTTTAGCTAAAGAGTATCCTGCATCCCAAAAATATTCTCCATCAATAGGCGTCAATAAATTGGTAACCTTACCTCAAAGGGGATAAACCTTACCTCACTCCGACCATATGTAATAACTTTACCTCACTCCGACCATATGTGATAACCTTACCCCACTCCGACCATGTGTGATAAACCTTACCCACTCTGACCATTAGTGATGAGCGAGCATGCTCGGCCGAAGCTCGGTTCGGCTCGAGCATCGCTCTGCTCGGCACATGGTGGTACTCGTACGAGTACCGCATGTGCTCGCCCGCTATGTTCGGGTCTCCTCCCCGCACGTTTCGCGGCTGCTGCGCAGCCAATAAACGTGCGGGGAGGCTCTGACATCAGTGTAATGCCAGCAGCCATGTTGGCTGCTGGCATTACACTGATTGGCTGACCAGAACCCGTGATCGGGTGCTGTATAGCACCCGACGCGCGAGTTCGGCTCATTCTTAGCCAGGGAGAGATGTGCTTAGGCAGGGAAAGTCAGTGTAGGGAGGATAAAATTGTTGAAACTCTTTCAAGACCCAAAAGTCCTTTTTAGGACTGTTGTGTGTGGGGGCAGCATTTATATTTTGTTTGGGGGGGCACAATTTCCTTTTTTTTGTGGGGGGGATATTTGAAAGGTGACATATAATACTAGATGCACAGGAAGTCAGTGTAGGGAGAATAAAATTGTTGAAACTCTTTCAAGACCCAAAAGTCCTTTATAGGACTGTTGTGTGTGGGGGCAGCATTTATATTTTGTTTGGGGGGGCACAATTTCCTTTTTTTTGTGGGGGAGATATTTGAAAGGTGACATATAATACTAGATGCACAGGAAGTCAGTGTAGGGAGAATAAAATTGTTCAAACTCTTTCAAGACCCAAAAGTCCTTTTTAGGACTGTTGTGTGTGGGGGCAGCATTTAATTTTTTTGGGGGGTGGCAGAATTTCATTTTTTTGTGGGGGGGGGACATGTTCTAAGGTGACATTGTACTAGGTGCACAGGGACAAATATTTCACAGTGCAGTGACAAGCTGACATATTCTGTTAGGTGCACAGGGCCAATGATTTTACAACGCAGCGACAAAAAGGGCCATTTTAAACGTGTGCCTAGCCATAGATTATTGTCACATTCTGTTTAGTGTGCAAATTCACAAATTAACGTCACATATTCCGTTCACTGTGCCTAGCCGCAGATTAGCGTCACATTCTGTTTCGTGTGCCTAGCCGCA
The DNA here is from genome assembly GCA_037306005.1 of Rhinophrynus dorsalis. Lineage (NCBI taxonomy): Eukaryota > Metazoa > Chordata > Amphibia > Anura > Rhinophrynidae > Rhinophrynus > Rhinophrynus dorsalis. The sequence goes on from CM074725.1 coordinate 261,608,288, forward strand.
GATTAGCGTCACATTCTGTTTCGTGTGCCTAGCCGCAGATTAGCGTCACATATTGTTTAGTGTGCCTAGCCGCAGATTAACGTCACATATTGTTTAGTGTGCCTAGCCGCAGATTAACGTCACATATTGTTTAGTGTGCCTAGCCGCAGATTAGCGTCACATATTGTTTAGTGTGCCTAGCCGCAGATTAGTTTTTATCTTCCTTTTTGTGTGTTTTACGGTCAGTCTGTAAAAATGGCGTACTACGGGCGAAACATCGTTCCCAGCAGCGACGTTGGAGTCCAAGATGCATCCAGACATCCTCCCTATGCTGTCCCTGAACCATTTCTGTGGTGTTTCCATCATTTTCTGACCTTTTCCTATGAACCAGGCACCCTCCCCTCATCAGAGCAGGGGGTGCCTGGTGTAATGCTCGAGTCCTCCCATTGACTTCAATGGGGCTCGGGTGCTCGGCCGAGCACTCGAGCCTCCGGGGGCGCTCGGCCAGAGCACCCGAACACCCGAGCATCGGGGTGCTCGATCATCACTACTGACCATGTGTGATAAACCTTACCTCACTCCGACCATATGTAATAACTTTACCTCACTCTGACCATGTGTGATAAACCTTATCCCAGTCCGACCATATGTGATAAACCTTACTCCACTCCGACCATGTGTGATAAACCTTACCCCACTCTGACCATATGTGATAAACCTTACCCCACTCTGACCCTGTGTGATAAACCTTACCCCACTCCGACCATATGTGATAAACCTTACCCCACTCCGACCATATGTGATAAACCTTACCCCACTCTGACCATATGCAATAAACCTTACGCACTCTAGCTACATGTGATAAACCTTACCTCACTCTGACCCTGTGTGATAAACCTTACCCCACTCCGACCATATGTGATAAACCTTACCCCACTCCGATCATATGTGATAAACCTTACCCCACTCTGACCATGTGTGATAAACCTTACCCTACTCCGACCATGTGAGGTAAACCTTACCCCATTCTGACCATATGTGATAAACTGTACCCCACTCCGACCCTGTGTGATAAACCTTACCCCACTCCAACCATATATGATAAACCTTATCCCACTCCGATCATATGTGATAAATCTTCCCCCACTCCGATTCTGTGTGATAAACCTTACCCCACTCCGACCCTGTGTGATAAACCTTACCCCACTCCAACCATATGTGATAAACCTTATCCCACTCCGATCATATGTGATAAATCTTCCCCCACTCCGATTCTGTGAGATAAACCTTACCCTACTTTGACCATGTGAGATAAACCTTACCCCTCTCTGACCATATACACACACATTTACACACACACACACACACACACACATATACACACACACATACACCCCCCACACACACTCATGTACATGCATAGCCACATATACATACATAGACACACAGACACACACACACACGCATATATATATATATATATACACCCCACACACACATACATACATTCATATACATATGCATACATACACCCACATATATCCAGATTTCAATACACATAAACAGCTACATACATATATACATCCACCCACACACACACATACACACACATATAGATATATATATATATACACATATAAATACACACATATACATATAAATACACACACACAGACACACACATACATATAAATACACACATATATATATATATACATATAAATACACACATATACATATATATACATGCACACACATAAACACACATGCATATAAAGACACGCACACAGACGTACATAAATACAAACACACATACATATAAATACACACATATATATATATATATATATATATATATATATATATATATAAATACACACACACATAAATATTCACACACATACATATAAATACACACACATACATATAAATACACACACATATACAAATACACACACATACATATAAATACACACACATATATAAATACACACACACATGCATCCAAACACAAACATACAGAAACACACACATAAAGATAAACAATCATAGATATGCAGACATATACACACACACATATACCTACATAGATACATACACATATACACGGACATATACATACATAGAGACATACTTACACACACATATACCTACATAGATACATACACATATACACGGACATATACATACATACACATATACATACATAGATACATACTTACACACACACACACACACACACACACACACACACACACACATATACATACATAGAGACATACTTACACACACACACACACACACACATATACATACATAGATACATACTTACACACACACACACACATATACATACATAGAGACATACTTACACACACACACACACACACATATACATACATAGATACATACTTACACACACACACACACACACACACACACACACAGACATATGTACTTCCAGTAACATACACACACACACACACACACAGCTATACACGCGTGTTTGTTGAGTTCCAGTAAATCCATTGAGATGTAATGTAACCCCTTCAGTGTTGCAGTAGAAAAGCATTGTGGGTAACTGATTGGCTGGTGTTGGCTGTAGGTGACTGGCTGGCGTGCTGGAAGGGTTAATGGCTGTGCCTCAGTGATATGTGTGATAATCCTGTCCAGATGTCCCGCAGCGATCCTGCACTCGCACTCACACAATACGTTTTATTCACCTTCTTATTCTCTGAAATGGGTCCAGCGCGGGGGATTTTACCCTTGTCTCTCTGTGACACTCAATACTTCTTTATTTTCTTCCTGTGGTTTTAACCCCTTCAAGGTTAGTGACATCTCCATTGCATTGCTATTCAATAAGTTGGAGTTTTCTCTAGCTTTCAAGAGGTTAAATTTCCTATGATCCACATTTCCCTTTATACTTGTCAGCTCAGGATAAAGTACATCTCGCTGGGTTATGGTTTCCGAAGGGTTAATAGGGATTTTACAGTGATGGGGCTCCCAGTGCTCCCTACTGAATGGTACAATCACACAAACCCCAAGATCACTGGGTCCCAAAGCACAGAGAGGGGTTCAGCGAGTCCCCCCAAGGTTAGGCGGGGACCTCTCGTACTCCCAGCAGATTGTGGGCCTGACCTGCACTTTGCAGGGATCTGCTGGGTCCTTCATCTGGATTATATTAGAGAGAGGAGAGAAAAACAAAAGCCAGTTTTTTCCACTCTCACACATGTGGTATAAAATCCAGGTCATTTTTTACTGTCTACTAAAATTCTTTAAAGCAACGTAACACAGGAAAGAACGATTAAATCACTTCTCCATTTCATGTAATGAAAAACTGCAACGCCTCCGTGGGTCTAAGTCAAGTCAATTTTATTGTAAGTGGGTTAATAAACCCCCGTAGTCTGTGACCAACCATCAAATGGCAGCGGGCATAGGGGCGAACGTACGCATGGGCACACTAGCATTTAAAAACCCTGAAAATACAGGACAACTAGGCATTTACATCAGCTGCAGCTTCTTCCTAAGCTAAATGCCCATGGAAAAGGAGCTATATTCTCTTTTTCTGAAGATGTTCCTGCTGGAAGGAAGGACAGGAAAATCTTACACCTGGAATGTGCAAAATGTTCCTCTTAGGTGTTCCCACACTGAATTATCTGCTCCTACTCTGAGTTTTCTGCTCCCACGCCAAGTTCTGTGCTCCCACTCTGAGTTATGTACTTCCACAGCACGTCATGTGCTCTCACACCAAGTTCTGCACTCCCACACCAAGTTCTCCGAACTCACTCCGAGTTATGTGTTCCCGCACCATGTTCTGTCCTCCCATATTGATTTCTGTGCTCTAACACTGAGTTCCTACACTTATTTCCTGTTCCCTCACCAGTTCTGAGTTCCCACCAGTTCTGAACTCGCACACCAAGTTCTGTTATCTCACACTGAGGTCTGTGTTTCCACACTAAGTTCTGTGCTCCCACGCTAAGTTCTGTGCTTCCACACTGAGGTCTGTGCGCCTACACTTAGTTCTGCATTCCCACACTGATTTCTGCGCTCCCACATGAAGTTCTGTGCTCCAACGTGGCTTTCTGTTAACCTACACTAAGTTATGTGCTCCCACACTGAGTTTTGTGTTCCTACACCAATTCTGTGCTCCCAAAATAAGGTTTGTGCTCCCATATTGATTCCTATGTTCCCACGCTGAGTTCCCATACTGAATTTGGTGTTCTCTCACCAAGTTCTGAGTTCCCACAAGTTCATTGCTCCCACACCAGGTTCTGTGCTCCCACACCGAGTTCTGTGCTCCCGCACAGAGTTCTGTTCTCCAACACTGAGGTCTGTGCTTCCACTCTAAGGTCTATGTTTACACCCCAAGTTCTGTGCACCAACATTACGTTCTGTGCTCCCACACTGAGGTCTGTGCTCCTACAAAGAGTTCTGCATTCCCACAGTGATTTCTGATCTCCCACATGAATTTCTGTTCTCCCACAGTGATTTCTGTGTTCTACACTGATTTCTGTTAGGCCTGAGCTCCCACACTAACTTCTGTGCTCCCATTCAGAGTTCTGTATTCCCACACTAAGGTCTGTGTTTCCACCCCGATTGCTGTGCATCAACATTATGGTCCATGCTCCCACACTGAAGTCTGTGCTCCTAATCAGAGTTGTGTATTTCCACACTGATTTCTGTGCTCCCATATGAATTTATGTTCTCCCACTGTGATTTCTGTGCTTCTATACTAATTTTTGTCATGCCTGTGCTCCCACATTGACCAAGTTCTGTCCTCCCATATTGATTTCTGTGCTCTCACACTGAGTTCCTGCACTTGTTTCCTGTTCCCTCACCAGTTCTGAGTTCCCACCAGTTCTGAACTCGCACACCAAGTTCTGTTATCTCACACTGAGGTCTGTGTTTCCAACTAAGTTCTGTGCTCCCACGCTAAGTTCTGTGCTTCCTCACTGAGGTCTGTGTTTCCATACTGACTTACATGTTCCCAGACTGACGTCCATGTTCCCACACTGCGTTCTGTGTTCCCACACTGAGTTTTTTGTTCCCACACTGAGTTCTGTGTTTCCATACTGACTTCCATGTTCCCACACTGATGTCCATGTTCCCACACTGAGTTCCATGTTCCCACACTGAGTTCTGTTTTCCCACACTGAGTTATGTCTTCCCACACTGAGTTATGTCTTCCCACACTGATGTCCATGTTCCCACACTGAGTTATGTCTTCCCACACTGAGTTCCATTTTCCCACACTGAGTTCTGTGTTCCCACACTGAGTTCTGTGTTCCTACACTGAGTTCTGTGTTCCCACACTGAGTTCTGTGTTCCTACACTGAGTTCTGTCTTCCCCCACTGAGTTCTGTGCTTATACACTGAGTTATCTGCTCCCACACTAATTTCTGTGATCCCCACTGATTTCTGTCAGGTCTGTGCTCTGACACCAAGTTCTGTGTTCCCACACTGAGTTCTGTGTTTCCATACTGACTTCCATGTTCCCACACTGAGTTCTGTGTTCCCACACTGAGTTCTGTGCTTATACACTGAGTTATCTGCTCCCACACTAATTTCTGTGATCCACACTGATTTCTGTCAGGTCTGTACTTTGACACCAAGTTATGTGTTCCCACGCTGACTTCAGTGTTCCTGCACTGAGGTTTGGGATCCAACACCATGTTCTGTGCTCATACACTGACGTATGTGCTCACACACTGAGATCTGTGTTCCTGCACTAAGGTCTGCGCTCACATACTGAGTTCTGAGCTCCCACATGAGTTCTGTGTTTCCAAATAAAGTGCTGTGCTGCCACACTGATATCTGTGCTCTCACACCATGTTCGGTGCTTCAGCACTGACTTCTTAGTTCCCATACTGAGTTATTTGCTCCCAAACCATGTGCTGTGCTTCTGTTAGGGACCAGGAACCAGACAGACACAAAAAATATAAAATGCAAAACACCTTTATTAAAGTAGCAAAAAGCAAGCAAAGCAGAAAGGTGACCCAGGAGCATAAACCAAAAGACAAGCCAGGTTCAGGAACCAAAGGGGTTACTCATTCAAGCCAGAGTCAGGAACACAGGAGTCAGCAATGTCAGGAACAAGCCAGCAGTCAGGAGCCAGAAGAATCGTCAGAGGAAGCCAGGACATGCACAGATAAACCGCAGCACAGGAGAATACACAGTAGTCAGCAACAACACAAGGACAATAAGGAAGTGAGCCAAGCTGCTTTATATACCCTGAGAGGGTTGGCTGATACCAGTCAGGTGAGTAATTATAGAGAGGTCAGCTGATTCAGCATGACCCAGGAAAGGGAAGGCAGTAGCAATGGATAGCAGAGCTCTAGATTAGCTCAGACAGCAGAATCAATAGGCAGAGTTAGAGCAGCTCAGCCAAACCTTGACAGCCTCAACACTGACTTCTTAGTTCCCATACTGAATTCTTTTCTCTCACACCATGTTCTGTGCTCCCACACTAATATCTATGCTAACATACTGCTACCGCTAGGTGTGTGTTCCAGGGCCACACGCGTCACGTGACTTCTAGTACTAGACAACTTAAGATACGAGTGATGTCACAAACATTACTTCTGTAGATAGACTAGTACTAGGCATCCCAGACAGGAGGTATGTGACAAACAGTAATATCTGTATATAGACTAGTACTATACACCCCAGACAGGAGTAATGTCACAAACAGTAATATCTGTATATAGACTAGCACTAGACACCCCAGACATGAGGTATGTGACAAACAGTAATATCTGTATATAGACTAGTACTAGACACCCCAGACAGGAGGTATGTGACAAACAGTAATATCTGTATATAGACTAGTACTAGACACCCCAGACAGGAGGTATGTGACAAACAGTAATATTTGTATATAGACTAGTACTAGACACCCCAGACAGGAGTTATGTCACAAACAGTAATATCTGTATATAGACTAGTACTAGACACCCCAGACAGGAGGTATGTGACAAACAGTAATATCTGTATATAGACTAGTACTAGACACCCAGACAGGAGGTATGTCACAAACAGTAATATCTGTATATAGACTAGTACCAGACACCCCAGACAGGAGTTATGTCACAAACAGTAATATCCGTATATAGACTAGTACTAGACACCTCAAACAGGAGTTATGTCACAAACAGTAATATCTGTATATAGACTAGTACTAGACACCCCAGACAGGAGTTATGTCACAAACAGTAATATCCGTATATAGACTAGTATTAGACACCCAGACAGGAGTGATATCACAAACAGTAATATCTGTATATAGACTAGTACTAGACACCCCACACAGGAGTAATGTCACAAACAGTAATATCTGTATATAGACTAGTACTAGACACCCCAGACAGGAGTAATGTCACAAACAGTAATATCTGTATATAGACTAGTACTAGACACCCCAGACAGGAGTAATGTCAAAACAGCAATATCTGTATATAGACTAGTACTAGACACCCCAGACAGGAGTTATGTCACAAACAGTAATATCTGTATATAGACTAGTACTAGACACCCAAGACAGGAGTTACATCACAAACAGTAATATCTGTATATAGACTAGTACTAGACACCCAAGACAGGAGTTACATCACAAACAGTAATATCTGTATATAGACTAGTACTAGACACCCCAGACAAGAGATCTGTCACAAACAGTAATATGTGTATATAGACTAGTACTAGACACCCCAGACAGGAGTTATGTCACAAACAGTAATATCTGTATATAGACTAGTACTAGACACCCAAGACAGGAGTTACATCACAAACAGTAATATCTGTATATAGACTAGTACTAGACACCCCAGACAGGAGTTATGTCACAAACAGTAATATCTGTATATAGACTAGTACCAGACACCCCAGACAGGAGGTATGTCACAAACAGTAATATCCGTATATAGACTAGTACTAGACACCCCAGACAGGAGGCATGTCACAAACAGTAATATCTGTATAAAGACTAGTGTTGAGCGAGCACCACGATGCTCGGGTGCTCGGGTGCTCTGACCGAGCACCCCCTGAGGCTCGAGTGCTCGGCCGAGCACCCGAGCCCCATTGGAATGAATGGGGCGACACCAGGCACCCCCTGCTCTGATGAGGGGAGGGTGCCTGGTCAATGCCCCCTTCATCTCCGCTATGCCCCCTTCATCTCCGAATGCCCCCTTCAGCTCCGCAATGTCCCCCTTCATCTCCGAATTGCCCGTCTTCCACAATGTGCCCCTTCATCTCCGCTATGCCCCTCTTCCACAATGTGCCCCTTCATCTCCGCTATGCCCCTCTTCCACAATGTCCCCCTTCATCTCCTCTATGCCATAGAGGAGATGAAGGGGGACATTGTGGAAGAGGGGCATAGCGGAGATGAAGGGGCACATTGTGGAAGAGGGGCATAGCGGAGATGAAGGGGCACATTGTGGAAGACGGGCATAGCGGAGATGAAGGGGGACATTGTGGAAGAGGGGCATAGAGTCTATGCCCCTCTTCCACAATGTCCCCCTTCATCTCCGCAATGCCCCCTTCATCTCCGCAATGCCCCCGTACCTCCAGTCCCTGGTGGTCCAGCGGAGCTTCTTCGGATCTGTGCCTCTTCCGGCACAGATCACCGGCACCCGAACATGTCGGGCGAGCACATGGCGGTACTCGACGAGTACCGCCATGTGCCGAGCAGAGCGATGCTCGAGCCAATCCGAGCATCGGCCGAGCACGCTCGCTCATCACTAATAAAGACTAGTACTAGACACCTCACACAGGAGTTATGTCCCAAACAGTAATATCCGTATATAGACTAGTACTAGACACCTCAGACAGGAGTAATGTCACAAAAAGTAATGTCCGTATATAGACTAGTACTAGACACCCCAGACAGGAGTAATGTCACAAACAGTAATATCCATATATAGACTAGTACTAGACACCTCAGACAGGAGTTATGTCACAAACAGTAATATCTGTATATAGACTAGTACTAGACACCCCAGACAGGAGTTATGTCACAAACAGTAATATCTGTATATAGACTAGTACTAGACACCCCAGACAGGAGTTATGTCACAAACAGTAATATCCGTATATAGACTAGTACTAGACACCCCAGACAAGAGATATGTCACAAACAGTAATATCCGTATATAGACTAGTACTAGACACCCCAGACAGGAGTAATGTCACAAACAGTAATATCCGTATATAGAATAGTACTAGACACCCCAGGCAGGCGTTATGTCACAAACAGTAATATCCATATATAGACTAGTACTAGACACCCCAGACAGGAGGTATGTCACAAACAGTAATATCCGTATATAGACTAGTACTAGACACCCCAGACAGGAGTTACACCACAAACAGTAATATCTGTATAAAGACTAGTACTAGACACCCCAGACAGGAGGTATGTCACAAACAGTAATATCCGTATATAGACTAGTACTAGACACCCCAGACAGGAGTTATTTCACAAACAGTAATATCCGTATATAGACTAGTACTAGACACCCCAGACAGGAGGTATGTCACAAACAGTAATATCCGTATATAGACTAGTACTAGACACCCCATACAGGAGGTATGTGACAAACAGTAATATCTGTATATAGACTAGTACTAGACACCCCAGACAGGAGGTATGTGACAAACAGTAATATCTGTATATAGACTAGTACTAGACACCCCAGACAGGAGGTATGTGACAAACAGTAATATTTGTATATAGACTAGTACTAGACACCCCAGACAGGAGTTATGTCACAGAGAGTAATATCTGTATATAGACTAGTACTAGACACCCCAGACAGGAGTGATATCACAAACAGTAATATCTGTATATAGACTAGCACTAGACACCCCAGACAGGAGGTATGTGACAAACAGTAATATCTGTATATAGACTAGTACTAGACACCCAGACAGGAGGTATGTGACAAACAGTAATATCTGTATATAGACTAGTACCAGACACCCCAGACAGGAGTTATGTCACAAACAGTAATATCCGTATATAGACTAGTACTAGACACCTCAGACAGGAGTTATGTCACAAACAGTAATATGTGTATATAGACTAGTACTAGACACCCCAGACAGGAGTTATGTCACAAACAGTAATATCCGTATATAGACTAGTATTAGACACCCAGACAGGAGTGATATCACAAACAGTAATATCTGTATATAGACTAGTACTAGACACCCCACACAGGAGTAATGTCACAAACAGTAATATCTGTATATAGACTAGTACTAGACACCCCAGACAGGAGTAATGTCACAAACAGTAATATCTGTATATAGACTAGTACTAGACACCCCAGACAGGATTAATGTCACAAACAGTAATATCTGTATATAGACTAGTACTAGACACCCCAGACAGGAGTTATGTCACAAACAGTAATATCTGTATATAGACTAGTACTAGACACCCAAGACAGGAGTTACATCACAAACAGTAATATCTGTATATAGACTAGTACTAGACACCCAAGACAGGAGTTACATCACAAACAGTAATATCTGTATATAGACTAGTACTAGACACCCCAGACAAGAGATCTGTCACAAACAGTAATATGCGTATATAGACTAGTACTAGACACCCCAGACAGGAGGCATGTCACAAACAGTAATATCTGTATAAAGACTAGTGTTGAGCGAGCACCACGATGCTCGGGTGCTCGGGTGCTCTGACCGAGCACCCCCTGAGGCTCGAGTGCTCGGCCGAGCACCCGAGCCCCATTGGAATGAATGGGGCGACACCAGGCACCCCCTGCTCTGATGAGGGGAGGGTGCCTGGTCAATGCCCCCTTCATCTCCGCTATGCCCCCTTCATCTCCGAATGCCCCCTTCAGCTCCGCAATGTCCCCCTTCATCTCCGAATTGCCCGTCTTCCACAATGTGCCCCTTCATCTCCGCTATGCCCCTCTTCCACAATGTGCCCCTTCATCTCCGCTATGCCCCTCTTCCACAATGTCCCCCTTCATCTCCTCTATGCCATAGAGGAGATGAAGGGGGACATTGTGGAAGAGGGGCATAGCGGAGATGAAGGGGCACATTGTGGAAGAAGGGCATAGCGGAGATGAAGGGGCACATTGTGGAAGACGGGCATAGCGGAGATGAAGGGGGACATTGTGGAAGAGGGGCATAGAGTCTATGCCCCTCTTCCACAATGTCCCCCTTCATCTCCGCAATGCCCCCTTCATCTCCGCAATGCCCCCGTACCTCCAGTCCCTGGTGGTCCAGCGGAGCTTCTTCGGATCTGTGCCTCTTCCGGCACAGATCACCGGCACCCGAACATGTCGGGCGAGCACATGGCGGTACTCGACGAGTACCGCCATGTGCCGAGCAGAGCGATGCTCGAGCCGATCCGAGCATCGGCCGAGCACGCTCGCTCATCACTAATAAAGACTAGTACTAGACACCTCACACAGGAGTTATGTCCCAAACAGTAATATCCGTATATAGACTAGTACTAGACACCTCAGACAGGAGTAATGTCACAAAAAGTAATGTCCGTATATAGACTAGTACTAGACACCCCAGACAGGAGTAATGTCACAAACAGTAATATCCATATATAGACTAGTACTAGACACCTCAGACAGGAGTTATGTCACAAACAGTAATATCTGTATATAGACTAGTACTAGACACCCCAGACAGGAGTTATGTCACAAACAGTAATATCTGTATATAGACTAGTACTAGACACCCCAGACAGGAGTTATGTCACAAACAGTAATATCCGTATATAGACTAGTACTAGACACCCCAGACAAGAGATATGTCACAAACAGTAATATCCGTATATAGACTAGTACTAGACACCCCAGACAGGAGTAATGTCACAAACAGTAATATCCGTATATAGAATAGTACTAGACACCCCAGGCAGGCGTTATGTCACAAACAGTAATATCCATATATAGACTAGTACTAGACACCCCAGACAGGAGGTATGTCACAAACAGTAATATCCGTATATAGACTAGTACTAGACACCCCAGACAGGAGTTACACCACAAACAGTAATATCTGTATAAAGACTAGTACTAGACACCCCAGACAGGAGGTATGTCACAAACAGTAATATCCGTATATAGACTAGTACTAGACACCCCAGACAGGAGTTATTTCACAAACAGTAATATCCGTATATAGACTAGTACTAGACACCCCAGACAGGAGGTATGTCACAAACAGTAATATCCGTATATAGACTAGTACTAGACACCCCATACAGGAGGTATGTGACAAACAGTAATATCTGTATATAGACTAGTACTAGACACCCCAGACAGGAGGTATGTGACAAACAGTAATATCTGTATATAGACTAGTACTAGACACCCCAGACAGGAGGTATGTGACAAACAGTAATATTTGTATATAGACTAGTACTAGACACCCCAGACAGGAGTTATGTCACAGAGAGTAATATCTGTATATAGACTAGTACTAGACACCCCAGACAGGAGTGATATCACAAACAGTAATATCTGTATATAGACTAGCACTAGACACCCCAGACAGGAGGTATGTGACAAACAGTAATATCTGTATATAGACTAGTACTAGACACCCAGACAGGAGGTATGTGACAAACAGTAATATCTGTATATAGACTAGTACCAGACACCCCAGACAGGAGTTATGTCACAAACAGTAATATCCGTATATAGACTAGTACTAGACACCTCAGACAGGAGTTATGTCACAAACAGTAATATGTGTATATAGACTAGTACTAGACACCCCAGACAGGAGTTATGTCACAAACAGTAATATCCGTATATAGACTAGTATTAGACACCCAGACAGGAGTGATATCACAAACAGTAATATCTGTATATAGACTAGTACTAGACACCCCACACAGGAGTAATGTCACAAACAGTAATATCTGTATATAGACTAGTACTAGACACCCCAGACAGGAGTAATGTCACAAACAGTAATATCTTTATATAGACTAGTACTAGACACCCCAGACAGGATTAATGTCACAAACAGTAATATCTGTATATAGACTAGTACTAGACACCCCAGACAGGAGTTATGTCACAAACAGTAATATCTGTATATAGACTAGTACTAGACACCCAAGACAGGAGTTACATCACAAACAGTAATATCTGTATATAGACTAGTACTAGACACCCAAGACAGGAGTTACATCACAAACAGTAATATCTGTATATAGACTAGTACTAGACACCCCAGACAAGAGATCTGTCACAAACAGTAATATGCGTATATAGACTAGTACTAGACACCCCAGACAGGAGGTATGTCACAAACAGTAATATCCATATATAGACTAGTACTAGACACCCCAGACAGGAGTTACACCACAAACAGTAATATCTGTATAAAGACTAGTACTAGACACCCCAGACAGGAGGTATGTCACAAACAGTAATATCCGTATATAGACTAGTACTAGACACCCCAGACAGGAGTTATTTCACAAACAGTAATATCCGTATATAGACTAGTACTAGACACCCCAGACAGGAGATATGTAACAAACAGTAATATCCGTATATAGGCTAGTACTAGACACCCCAGACAGGAGGTATGTGACAAACAGTAATATCCATATACAGACTAGTACTAGACACCTCAGGCTGGAGTTATGTCACAAACAGTAATATCTGTATATAGACTAGTACTAGACACCTCAGACAAGAGTGATATCACAAACATTAATATCTGTATATAGACTAGTACTAGACACCCCAGACAGGAGTAATGTCACAAATAGTAATATCCGTATATAGACTAGTACTAGACACCCCAGACAGGAGTTATGTCACAAACAGTAATATCTGTATATAGACTAGTACTAGACACCCCAGACAGGAGTTATGTCACAAACAGTAATATTTGTATATAGACTAGTACTAGTCACCCCAGACAGGAGTTATGTCACAAACAGTAATATCCGTATAAAAACTAGTACTAGACACCCCAGACAGGAGTAATGTCACAAATAGTAATAACCGCATATAGACTAGTACTAAACACCCCAGACAGGAGTTATGTCACAAACAGTAATATCCGTATATAGACTAGTACTAGACACCCCAGACAGGAGTTATGTCACAAACAGTAATATCCGTATATAGACTAGTTCTAGACACCCCAGACAGGAGTTATGTCACAAACAGTAATATCCGTATATAGACTAGTACTCGACACCCCAGACAGGAGTTATGTCACAAACAGTAATATCTGTATAAAGACTAGTACTAGACACCCAAGACATGAGGTGTGTGACAAACAGTAATATCTGTATATAGACTAGTACTAGACACCCAAGACAGGAGGTATGTCACAAACAGTAATATCCGTATATAGACTAGTACTAGACACCCCAGACAGGCGTTATGCCACAAACAGTAATATCCGTATATAGACTAGTACTAGACACCCCAGACAGATGTAATGTCACAAACAGTAATATCTGTATATAGACTAGTACTAGACACCCCAGACAGGAGGTGTGTGACAAACAGTAATATCTGTATAAAGACTAGTACTAGACACCCCAGACAGGAGGTGTGTGACAAACAGTAATATCTGTATATAGACTAGTACTAGACACCCCACACAGGAATTATGTCACAAACAGTAATATCCGTATATAGACTACTACTAGACACCCCAGACAGGAGATATGTCACACACAGTAATATCCGTATATAGACTAGTACTAGACACCTCAGACAGGAGTTATGTGACAAACAGTAATATCTGTATATAGACTAGTACTAGACACGCCAGACAGGAATTATGTCACAAACAGTAATATCTGTTTATAGACTAGTACTAGACACCCCAGACAGGAGTAATGTCACAAACAGTAATATCCGTATATAGACTGGTACGAGACACCCCAGACAGGAGTTATGTCACAAACAGTAATATCTGTATATAGACTAGTACTAGACACCTCAGACAGGAGTGATATCACAAACATTACATACATATATAGACTAGTACTAGACACCCCAGACTGGCGTTATGCCACAAACAGTAATATCTGTATATAGACTAGTACTAGACACCCCAGACAGGCGTTATGCCACAAACAGTGATATCTGTTTATAGACTAGTACTAGACACCACAGACAGGAGTAATGTCACAAACAGTAATATCCGTATATAGACTGGTACGAGACACCCCATACAGGAGTTATGTCACAAATAGTAATATCTGTATATAGACTAGTACTAGACACCTCAGACAGGAGTGATATCACAAACATTACATCCGTATATAGACTAGTACTAGACACCCCAGACAGGCGTTATGCCACAAACAGTAATATCCGTATATAGACTAGTACTAGACACCCCAGACAGGAGTAATGTCACAAACAGTAATATCCATATATAGACTGGTACTAGACACCCCAGACAGGAGTTATGTCACAAACAGTAATATCCGTATATAGACTAGTACTAGACACCTCAGACAGGAGTGATATCACAAACAGTAATATCTGTATATAGACTAGTACTAGACACCCCAGACAGGCGTTATGCCACAAACAGTAATATGCGTATATAGACTGGTACTAGACACCCCAGACAGGCGTTATGCCACAAACAGTAATATCCGTATATAGACTAGTACTAGACACCCCAGACAGGAGTAATGTCACAAACAGTAATATCCTTATATAGACTAGTACTAGACACCCCAGACAGGAGTTATGTCACAAACAGTAATATCCGTATATAGACTAGAACTAGACACCCCAAACAGGAGTTGTGTCACAAACAGTAATATCTGTATATAGTTTAATACTAGGCAACTCCAGACAGTAATATCTGTATACAGACTAGTACAAGGATCCCCAGACAGGAATTATGTAGCACTAGGCACCCCAGACAGGAATTATGTAGTATTAGGCACCTCAGACAGGAGTTATATGGTACTACGCACCTCAGATAGGCGTTATGTAGTACTAGGCACCTCAGACAGGTATTATGTAACACAAGGCACCTCAGACAGGAGTTATGTCACAAACAGTAATATCCGTATATAAACTAGTACTAGACACCCCAGACAGGAGTAATGTCACAAACAGTAATATCTGTATATAGACTAGTACTAGACACCCCAGACAGGAGTAATGTCACAAACAGTAATATCCGTATATAGACTGGTATTAGACACCCCATACAGGAGTTATGTCACAAACAGTAATAACCGTATATAGACTAGTACTAGACACCCCAGACAGGAGTTGTGTCAGAAACAATAATATCTGTATATAGTTTAATACTAGGCAACTCCAGACAGTAATATCTGTATACAGACTAGTACAAGGAACCCCAGACAGGAATTATGTAGTACTAGGCACCTCAGACAGAAGTTATATGGTACTACGCACCTCAGATAGGCGTTATGTAGTACTAAGCACCTCAGACAGGTATTATGTAACACAAGGCACCTCAGACAGGAGTTATGCAGTACTAGACACCCCAGACATGAATTATGTAGTACTAGGCACCTCAGACAGGAGTTTTTTGGTACTAAGCACCTCAGACAGAAGTTATGTGGTACTACGCACCTCAGATAGGCATTATGTGTTACTAGCACCTCAGACAGGTATTATGTAGCACTTGGTTCCTCAGACATGAGTAGTACTAAGCACCCCAGACAGGATATCACGGTGCCCGTGCTATTCGGTGACATTCTGTCAGTCTACACTCCTGCACGACACTTATTGGCTGAACTGTGATTGTTCCGTCCAGTATTGTCCTTAAATACTGGGTTCTGGCACATCTCCGGTGCCCTCTCATGGTGTTCCAGTACCATCGCCTGTTCCTGATTATTGTGTGCTCTCAGTGTATCGACCTGCCCTGCCTGACTACTCTGCATCTTGTTTCCTGCCTGTGCACCGACCCGGACTGCCTGACCATTCTGCTTCTCATCTCCTGTGTACAGACCCGGCTTGGCTGACATTCCTGCTCTGTGTACCGACCCGGCTTGGATGACGTTCCTGCTCTGTGTACTGACTTGGATTGGCTGACGTTCCTGCTCCATATACCGACTTGGATTGGCTGATGTTCCTGCTCCGTGTACCGACTTGGATTGTTCTTATTTCCTCTTCTGTGCGATTCAGCCCGGTTGGGCTGCTGCCTCCTCTGCACACCCTGACCGGTCTCCAGTTAAGGGTAGTGCTTCTCTCTTGCTGTCTGTGGACAGCTGTGCAGTTGGTCTCTGTTGCCTCCGTGTCTCCCTGGCGACATTCCTATTGGTCCATTCCAGGTTGGGTGCCTCTCAGGGTGAGTTGCTCAGATTCCGTTACTGCTACAGCAGTGTCCAGATGCCTTGTCTCCGTTACCGCCACGGCAGTGCCCAGTTGCCTTGTCTCCATTACCGCTCCGGCAGTGTCTAGTTGCCTAATCTCCATTACTGCTACGGCAGTGCTCAAGTGGCTCAGTCTCTGTTACTGCTATGGCAGCGCCCCTATTGCCCAGTCTCCGTCACTGCCACGGCAGCTCCTCAGTTGCTCTGTCTCCGTTAATGCTATGGCAGTATCCAGTTGCCTAGTCTCCATTACTGCTACGGCAGTGTTCACGTTGCCTAGTCTCCGTTACTGCTACATCAGTGCTTAAGTTGCCTGGTCTCCGTTACTGCTACGGCAGTGCTCAAGTTGCTCAGTCTCCGTTTCTGCTACGACAGTCCACAATTGTCTGGTATACCTATTCTTGGGCGTTACTCGTACTACAGCTCTATTATTTGAGCTCCTTAAAAGGACTTACCACACATGGGCCTGTCAACATTCTCTGCCTGCTATTAACCCATGCAGTACCAATACACTGGGACTCACACAAGATCTGCCTGACCTGTGTCAGTATATTGTTCTATGGACTCTTTACTTATACTGGTCCTGTGTGGGCTTACCTCAATATAACCTGTCTAGTGGCTGTACTATCATAAGTGTATATTACAGGACCTGTGAGGGTTATTGTGATATTTATTGTTTAATGAAATTGTGTTTTATCCAAACCTACTGTGTCTGTGTGTCGAACAAACCGTTACACAGGAATTATGGCCCCGGCATTTCCCATTAGACACTAGAGTAGAATCAGAACTGCTTATTACTCACTCTCAGGTCTCAATTAAAAAAAACTTTTACATGTGAAATCCCACGAACGAGGCAACGTATCCCATAAATAAGGTTTGGGATAGTCCTTGGATTAATTTGTGGACATTATTGTATCAAATACCAAGGGGATGAACTATGGTGCCTGGGACATGGAGCCGAGAAATGAGGCTGATAAACAAAGCAGGACTGGATGGATTCTGGGGCAAACCAACTGCACTATAGGGGACAAATAAAACCCACACTGATTTAAATGGGGCTTTTAACCCCTTAAATGCTAGCTAAGTCTTCTGGGCATTGCCTCACAAAATGGTGGAAACCTCTCTAGCATTAAATGAGATAAAATCCCTATTTAGATCAATATGAATTCCAGGACTGTGAAGCTGCTATACCCCAGATGTGTTCTTGCCCTCAGTGAACTAGCAGCATTGGCCTTACAGTGGATTCATACACACTGGCCTCCATACTGGCCTCCACAATGGCCTCCAGTCCTGATAGATCACAGTGACTTTAGATCAGACTTATATACAATGGCCTGCAGTCCTGATAGATCAGAGTGACATTAGATCAGACTTATACACAATGGCCACCAGTTCTGATAGATCACAGTGACATTAGATCAGACTTATACACAATGGCCTCCAGTCCTGATAGGTCACAGTGACATTAGATCAGTCTTATACACAATGGCCTCCAGTCCTGATAGATCACAGTGACATTAGATCAGACTTATACACAATGGCCTCCAGTCCTGATAGATCAGTCCTGATAGATCACAATGACATTAGATCAGACTTATACACAATGGTCTCCAGTCCTGATAGATCACAGTGACATTAGATCAGACTTATACACAATGGCCTCCAGTCCTGATAGGTCACAGTGACATTAAATCAGACTTATACACAATGGTCTCCTGTCCTGATAGGTCACAGTGACATTAGATCAGACTTACACACAATGGCCTCCAGTCCTGATAGATGACAGTGACATTAGATCAGACTTATACACAATGGCCTCCAGTCCTGATAGATGACAGTGACATTAGATCAGACTTATACACAATGGCCTCCAGTCCTGATAGGTCACAGTGACATTAGATCAGACTTATACACAATGGCCTCCAGTCCTGATAGATCACAGTGACATTAGATCAGACTTATACACAATGGCCTCCAGTCCTGATAGATCACAGTGGCATTAGATCAGACTTACACACAATGGCCTCCAGTCCTGATAGATCACAGTGACATTAGATCAGACTTATACACAATGGCCTCAAGTCCTGATAGATCACAGTGACATTAGACCAGTCTTATACACAATGGCCTCCAGTCCTGATAGATCACAGTGACATTAGATCAGTCTTATACACAATGGCCTCCAGTCCTGATAGATGACAGTGACATTAGATCAGACTTATACACAATGGTCTCCAGTCCTGATAGATCACAGTGACATTAGATCAGACTTATACACAATGGCCTCCAGTCCTGATAGGTCACAGTGACATTAGATCAGACTTATACACAATGGCCTCCAGTCCTGATAGATCACAGTGACATTAGATCAGACACAATGGCCTCCAGTCCTGATAGATCACAGTGGCATTAGATCAGACTTATACACAATGGCCTCCAGTCCTGATAGGTCACAGTGACATTAGATCAGACTTATACACAATGGCCTCCAGTCCTGATAGATCACAGTGACATTAGATCAGACACAATGGCCTCCAGTCCTGATAGATCACAGTGGCATTAGATCAGACTTATACACAATGGCATCCAGTCCTGATAGATCACAGTGACATTAGATCAGACTTATACACAATGGCCTCCAGTCCTGATAGATCACAGTAACATTAGATCAGACTTATACACAATGGTCTCCAGTCCTGATAGATCACCCTGACATTAGATCAGACTTATACACAATGGTCTCCATTCCTGATAGATCACAGTGACATTAGATCAGTTTTATACACAATAGCCTCCAGTCCTAATAGATGACAGTGACATTAGATCAGACTTATACAAAATGTCCTCCAGTCCTGATAGATCACAGTGACATTAGATCAGACTTATACACAATGGCCTCCAGTCCTGATAGATCACAGTGACATTAGATCAGACTTATACACAATGGCGTCCAGTCCTGATAGGTCACAGTGACATTAGATCAGACTTATACACAATGGCCTCCAGTCCTGATAGGTCACAGTGACATTAGATCAGACTTATACACAATGGCCTCCAGTTCTGATAGATCACATTGACATTAGATCAGACTTATACACAATGGCCTCCAGTCCTGATAGATCACAGTGACATTAGATCAGACTTATACACAATGGCCTCCAGTCCTGATAGGTCACAGTGACATTAGATCAGACTTATACACAATGGCCTCCAGTCCTGATAGATCACAGTGACTTTAGATCAGACTTATATACAATGGCCTCCAGTCCTGATAGATCACAGTGACATTAGATCAGACTTATACACAATGGCCTCCAGTCCTGATAGGTCACAGTGACATTAGATCAGACTTATACACAATGGCCTCCAGTCCTGATAGGTCACAGTGACATTAGATCAGACTTATACACAATGGCCTCCAGTCCTGATAGATCACAGTGACATTAGATCAGACTTATACACAATGGCCTCCAGTCCTGATAGATCACAGTGACATTAGATCAGACTGATACACAATGGCCTCCAGTCCTGATGGATCACAGTGACATTAGATCAGACTTATACACAATGGCCTCCAGTCTTGATAGATCACAGTGACATTAGACCAGTCTTATACACAATGGCCTCCAGTCCTGATAGGTCACAGTGACATTAGATCAGACTTATACACAATGGCCTCCAGTCCTGATAGATCACATTAACATTAGATCAGACTTATACACAATGGTCTCCAGTCCTGATAGATCACCCTGACATTAGATCAGACTTATACACAATGGTCTCCATTCCTGATAGATCACTGTGACATTAGATCAGTTTTATACACAATGGCCTCCAGTCCTAATAGATGACAGTGACATTAGATCAGACTTATACAAAATGTCCTCCAGTCCTGATAGATCACAGTGACATTAGATCAGACTTATACACAATGGCCTCCAGTCCTGATAGATCACAGTGACATTAGATCAGACTTATACACAATGGCCTCCAGTCCTGATAGGTCACAGTGACATTAGATCAGACTTATACACAATGGCCTCCAGTCCTGATAGGTCACAGTGACATTAGATCAGACTTATACACAATGGCCTCCAGTTCTGATAGATCACATTGACATTAGATCAGACTTATACACAATGGCCTCCAGTCCTGATAGATCACAGTGACATTAGATCAGACTTATACACAATGGCCTCCAGTCCTGATAGGTCACAGTGACATTAGATCAGACTTATACACAATGGCCTCCAGTCCTGATAGATCACAGTGACTTTAGATCAGACTTATATACAATGGCCTCCAGTCCTGATAGATCACAGTGACATTAGATCAGACTTATACACAATGGCCTCCAGTCCTGATAGATCACAGTGACATTAGATCAGACTTATACACAATGGCCTCCAGTCCTGATAGGTCACAGTGACATTAGATCAGACTTATACACAATGGCCTCCAGTCCTGATAGGTCACAGTGACATTAGATCAGACTTATACACAATGGCCTCCAGTCCTGATAGATCACAGTGACATTAGATCAGACTTATACACAATGGCCTCCAGTCCTGATAGATCACAGTGACATTAGATCAGACTTATACACAATGGCCTCCAGTCCTGATAGATCACAGTGACATTAGATCAGACTTATACACAATGGCCTCCAGTCCTGATAGATCACAGTGACATTAGATCAGACTTATACACAATGGCCTCCAGTCCTGATAGATCACAGTGACATTAGATCAGACTTATACACAATGGCCTCCAGTCCTGATACGTCACAGTGACATTAGATCAGACTTATACACAATGGCCTCCAGTCCTGATAGATCACAGTGACATTAGATCAGACTTATACACAATGGCCTCCAGTCCTGATAGATCACAGTGACATTAGATCAGACTTATACACAATGGCCTCCAGTCCTGATAGATCACAGTGACATTAGATCAGACTTATACACAATGGCCTCCAGTCCTGATAGATGACAGTGACATTAGATCAGACTTATACACAATGGCCTCCAGTCCTGATAGGTCACAGTGACATTAGATCAGACTTATACACAATGGCCTCCAGTCCTGATAGATCACAGTGACATTAGATCAGACTTATACACAATGGCCTCCAGTCCTGATAGATCACAGTGGCATTAGATCAGACTTACACACAATGGCCTCCAGTCCTGATAGATCACAGTGACATTAGATCAGACTTATACACAATGGCCTCAAGTCCTGATAGATCACAGTGACATTAGACCAGTCTTATACACAATGGCCTCCAGTCCTGATAGATCACAGTGACATTAGATCAGTCTTATACACAATGGCCTCCAGTCCTGATAGATGACAGTGACATTAGATCAGACTTATACACAATGGTCTCCAGTCCTGATAGATCACAGTGACATTAGATCAGACTTATACACAATGGCCTCCAGTCCTGATAGGTCACAGTGACATTAGATCAGACTTATACACAATGGCCTCCAGTCCTGATAGATCACAGTGACATTAGATCAGACACAATGGCCTCCAGTCCTGATAGATCACAGTGGCATTAGATCAGACTTATACACAATGGCCTCCAGTCCTGATAGGTCACAGTGACATTAGATCAGACTTATACACAATGGCCTCCAGTCCTGATAGATCACAGTGACATTAGATCAGACACAATGGCCTCCAGTCCTGATAGATCACAGTGGCATTAGATCAGACTTATACACAATGGCATCCAGTCCTGATAGATCACAGTGACATTAGATCAGACTTATACACAATGGCCTCCAGTCCTGATAGATCACAGTAACATTAGATCAGACTTATACACAATGGTCTCCAGTCCTGATAGATCACCCTGACATTAGATCAGACTTATACACAATGGTCTCCATTCCTGATAGATCACAGTGACATTAGATCAGTTTTATACACAATAGCCTCCAGTCCTAATAGATGACAGTGACATTAGATCAGACTTATACAAAATGTCCTCCAGTCCTGATAGATCACAGTGACATTAGATCAGACTTATACACAATGGCCTCCAGTCCTGATAGATCACAGTGACATTAGATCAGACTTATACACAATGGCGTCCAGTCCTGATAGGTCACAGTGACATTAGATCAGACTTATACACAATGGCCTCCAGTCCTGATAGGTCACAGTGACATTAGATCAGACTTATACACAATGGCCTCCAGTTCTGATAGATCACATTGACATTAGATCAGACTTATACACAATGGCCTCCAGTCCTGATAGATCACAGTGACATTAGATCAGACTTATACACAATGGCCTCCAGTCCTGATAGGTCACAGTGACATTAGATCAGACTTATACACAATGGCCTCCAGTCCTGATAGATCACAGTGACTTTAGATCAGACTTATATACAATGGCCTCCAGTCCTGATAGATCACAGTGACATTAGATCAGACTTATACACAATGGCCTCCAGTCCTGATAGGTCACAGTGACATTAGATCAGACTTATACACAATGGCCTCCAGTCCTGATAGGTCACAGTGACATTAGATCAGACTTATACACAATGGCCTCCAGTCCTGATAGATCACAGTGACATTAGATCAGACTTATACACAATGGCCTCCAGTCCTGATAGATCACAGTGACATTAGATCAGACTGATACACAATGGCCTCCAGTCCTGATGGATCACAGTGACATTAGATCAGACTTATACACAATGGCCTCCAGTCTTGATAGATCACAGTGACATTAGACCAGTCTTATACACAATGGCCTCCAGTCCTGATAGGTCACAGTGACATTAGATCAGACTTATACACAATGGCCTCCAGTCCTGATAGATCACATTAACATTAGATCAGACTTATACACAATGGTCTCCAGTCCTGATAGATCACCCTGACATTAGATCAGACTTATACACAATGGTCTCCATTCCTGATAGATCACTGTGACATTAGATCAGTTTTATACACAATGGCCTCCAGTCCTAATAGATGACAGTGACATTAGATCAGACTTATACAAAATGTCCTCCAGTCCTGATAGATCACAGTGACATTAGATCAGACTTATACACAATGGCCTCCAGTCCTGATAGATCACAGTGACATTAGATCAGACTTATACACAATGGCCTCCAGTCCTGATAGGTCACAGTGACATTAGATCAGACTTATACACAATGGCCTCCAGTCCTGATAGGTCACAGTGACATTAGATCAGACTTATACACAATGGCCTCCAGTTCTGATAGATCACATTGACATTAGATCAGACTTATACACAATGGCCTCCAGTCCTGATAGATCACAGTGACATTAGATCAGACTTATACACAATGGCCTCCAGTCCTGATAGGTCACAGTGACATTAGATCAGACTTATACACAATGGCCTCCAGTCCTGATAGATCACAGTGACTTTAGATCAGACTTATATACAATGGCCTCCAGTCCTGATAGATCACAGTGACATTAGATCAGACTTATACACAATGGCCTCCAGTCCTGATAGATCACAGTGACATTAGATCAGACTTATACACAATGGCCTCCAGTCCTGATAGGTCACAGTGACATTAGATCAGACTTATACACAATGGCCTCCAGTCCTGATAGGTCACAGTGACATTAGATCAGACTTATACACAATGGCCTCCAGTCCTGATAGATCACAGTGACATTAGATCAGACTTATACACAATGGCCTCCAGTCCTGATAGATCACAGTGACATTAGATCAGACTTATACACAATGGCCTCCAGTCCTGATAGATCACAGTGACATTAGATCAGACTTATACACAATGGCCTCCAGTCCTGATAGATCACAGTGACATTAGATCAGACTTATACACAATGGCCTCCAGTCCTGATAGATCACAGTGACATTAGATCAGACTTATACACAATGGCCTCCAGTCCTGATACGTCACAGTGACATTAGATCAGACTTATACACAATGGCCTCCAGTCCTGATAGATCACAGTGACATTAGATCAGACTTATACACAATGGCCTCCAGTCCTGATAGATCACAGTGACATTAGATCAGACTTATACACAATGGCCTCCAGTCCTGATAGATCACAGTGACATTAGATCAGACTTATACACAATGGCCTCCAGTCCTGATAGATGACAGTGACATTAGATCAGACTTATACACAATGGCCTCCAGTCCTGATAGGTCACAGTGACATTAGATCAGACTTATACACAATGGCCTCCAGTCCTGATAAGAACATCCCAGTCAATGGCTGTGAGGGAGTTGGAAGTGAGACTGCCCATATATAAAGGCACTTCCAGTTCCCTCAGTGTGCTACGGGCATCGGCTTGTGCAGGAGTGGAGAGGGAACTGTGCAGCTCATCAGTGTCTCCGTCACCACCGCCTCCACCACCGCGGCCACACAGCGGCGGAGACATGAAGAAAACAGGGAAGTATTTATGGCATATATATCTATGACATTTATTCATGGTATTTTTAACTACTTGGGCATTAAATGGAGGCATATTCATGGCGGCATATTCACGGCACAATAATATGTTTTAACCCTTTTGAGTGCCAGGGGGGTATGCCACTCATTGCTTTGCAATGCACTGCGTACCCTTCTGTCTCTCAAAGGGTTAAACGATGGCATAGTTACTGCGTTGTAGTAATACTTTTTTTAACTTACAGCAAGAAGAAAGGAGAGAAGACTGAAGATAGAAGACTGAAGAGAAGGACAGAAGATTGAAGACTGAAGAGAAGGACAGAAGATAGAAGAAAGAAAGAAAAGAAAGGAGAGAAGACTGAAGATAGAAGACTGAAGAGAAGGACAGAAGATAGAAGAAAGAAAGAAAGAAGACAGAAGAGAAGGACAGAAGATAGAAGAAAGAAAGAAGAAAGGAGAGAAGACTGAAGATAGAACACTGAAGAGAAGGACAGAAGATAGAAAAGAAGACTGAAGAGAGAACACTGAAGAGAAAGACAGACTATAGAATAAAGTATGAAGATAGAAGAGAAGGACAGAACATAGAAGACTGAAGAGATTGTTAGAAGATAGAGGAAAGGAAGAAGAAAGGAGAGAAGACTGAAGAGAAGACTGAAGATTGAAGAAAGAAAGAAGGTAGAAGAGAAGAAAGAAGATAGAAGAGGACAGAAGATAGAAGAAAGAAAGAAGATAGAAGAGAAGACTGAAGATAGAAGACAGAAGAGAAGGACAGACTATAGAAGAAAGAAAGAAGATAGAAGAGAAGACTGAAGATAGAAGACAGAAGAGAAGGACTGAAGATAGAAGAAAGAAAGAAAGAAAGAAAGAAAGAAAGAAAGAAAGAAAGAAAGAAAGAAAGAAAGAAAGAAAGAAGAGAACAGTGAACACTGAAGATAGAACACTGAAGAGAAGGACAGACTGTAGAATAAAGAAAAGATAGAAGAGAAGGACAGACGGTAGAAGACTGAAGAGATTGTTAGAAGATAGAGGAAAGAAAGGAGAGAAGACTGAAGAGAAGGACATAAGATAGAAGACAGAAAGAAGATAGAAGAGAAGGCAAAAGATAGAAGTTTGAAATGAAGGACAGACTATAGAAGAAAGAAAAGATAGAAGAGAAGACTGAAGATTGAAGAAAGAAAGAAGGTAGAAGAGAAGAAAGAAGATAGAAGACTGAAGAGAAGGACAGAAGATAGAAGAAAGAAAGAAGATAGAAGAGAAGGACAGACTGTAGAAGAAAGAAAGAAGATAGAAGAGAAGACTGAAGATAGAAGAAAGAAAGAAGATAAAAGAAAGAAAGAGGATAGAAGAGAAGACTGAAGATAGAAGACTGAAGAGAAGGACAGACTGTAGAAGAAAGAAAGAACATTGAAGAGAAGACTGAAGAGAAGGACAGACGATGACCAGGAAGCTGCGGACTCCTCTGGACATCAGGATTAATGTAAGTGTTACTTCTAATGTGATGTTGTTTTTTTAACTTAGTCGAGTTAACCCTATGAATGCCGGTGGGGTAATTACTCCACTGGCACTCATAGGGTTAATTCTACTAAGTTTTGACACATTTGTCATCCTTTGGATGTATTGATGTGGGGCTTATTACACGACGGCTCTTTTTTTCTGGTATTTACTCACAACACAGACATTTCAGTAGCGTACTGTACTGTGCTGTGCTGTGCTGTGCTGTGCTGTACTGTACTGTGCTGTACTGTACTGTGCTGTGCTGTGCTGTACTGTGCTGTACTGTGCTGTGCTGTACTGTGCTGTGCTGTGCTGTGCTGTGCTGTACTGTACTGTACTGTACTGTGCTGTACTGTACTGTGCTGTACTGTGCTGTACTGTGCTGTACTGTACTGTGCTGTGCTGTGCTGTACTGTACTGTGCTGTGCTGTGCTGTACTGTGCTGTGCTGTGCTGTGCTGTGCTGTGCTGTGCTGTACTGTGCTGTACTGTACTGTACTGTGCTGTACTGTGCTGTGCTGTACTGTACTGTGCTGTGCTGTGCTGTGCTGTGCTGTGCTGTACTGTACTGTGCTGTACTGTACTGTGCTGTGCTGTGCTGTACTGTGCTGTACTGTGCTGTACTGTACTGTGCTGTGCTGTGCTGTACTGTGCTGTACTGTACTGTACTGTACTGTGCTGTACTGTACTGTGCTGTACTGTGCTGTACTGTGCTGTACTGTACTGTACTGTACTGTGCTGTACTGTACTGTACTGTGCTGTACTGTACTGTGCTGTACTGTGCTGTACTGTACTGTGCTGTACTGTACTGTGCTGTGCTGTGCTGTACTGTACTGTACTGTGCTGTACTGTACTGTGCTGTGCTGTGCTGTACTGTGCTGTACTGTACTGTACTGTACTGTGCTGTACTGTACTGTACTGTGCTGTGCTGTACTGTGCTGTACTGTGCTGTACTGTGCTGTACTGTACTGTACTGTACTGTGCTGGAAAACATGCCATTGGCAGAAAAAAACAGCCGTCTCCATCATTTGGATCGAGTCCTAAGGTGACAGACAACAGCAAATCCAACAGGACCAGGACCAGGACCAGACTCTTTATTATCAGGAAGATTCACCCAGGTGGACACCTTCATACAACAGATCATCCACAGGCTACATAGACAGACAGACAAAGCCAGCTTGACATAGACAGACATAGACAGAGAGACAGACATATAGATATCTAGAAAAACAGACAAAAACATTTAAACAATAAAATGGAAATAAAATAATGTTTTAGCTTGTTCTGGACTCAGGAGAGAGGTCTTCCCTTATGGAATTAGTGTCCTCGTTTGTTTCTAAGAAAAGTTGGTGTCTGCCAGTCGAGTAGATGGGATTCAGTGTATTTGTGTAATAAAAACTCATAAGAGTGATGTAAAATGATGCATTTTCAGTAGCGTAACTATAGGGGTCGCACCTGCGACTGGGCCCAGTGCACTCCAGGGGCCCGGCCTCCCCCTGCGACCCCTCCACCTGGTGCCCACAATCTCCTGCCAGCACTCTAATAATGCAGAGAGATGACATCATCTCCCAGCGCTTTGCATTACTAAGAGAACCACGCGGGAGATCCAGGTCAGAGATGGGGGCATTGTGGAGGAGGTCAATGTGGTCGGGAAGGCCCGTGGCACTTTTTGTACCAGGGCCCAGAGGCTTCTAGTTACACCTCTGTACACTTTAATGGCTAATTGAGAACGTAGAGTGGACCTGTCACCTTAATTCAACTCTGAATATGTGAAAACTTCCTTAACCCCTTAAGGACCCATGACAGTCCTGCACCATCATGGGTTGTTATACCCTTAACGACCCATGATGGTCCAGGACCGTCATGGCTTAAATGATAGCAGAGTGCCTCCGTGCACGCTGCTATCATTAATTCAAGGCTGACACTGAGCTCTCCGAGACCGGGGCGTTCAGTCTCAGCCCTTCCTGCTTGTGCCAGTTCATGTGATCGCCGTAGCAGCGATCACATGTACACCGGCATAGTGACAGACAGAGGCAGCATGCAAAGCGTGCTGTATTTGCCTGTCTCGTCTGCCTCTGTCTCCCTTGCTATCAAAGTAAGACAGAAGTAGACGGGAGACACCTAGTGGTAAAAAAAAAAAAACAGCAGCTGGGGGTATTAACTCCTTCACTGCTGGTGCAGGAGGCTGGCTAAATGCTGTTCAATTTTTGACCTGCAATTATACACTTTTTTTTTTTAATAAAAAAAAACAACAACACTTTTTTTTTTTACAAAAAAAAAATTTGTATTTAAAAAAATATATATATAACTCAACAATATTGCAAGTGTGATTGTTGTGGAGCCATGTAATACACTTATATACACCACCAAATGCCAGGGACAAAAAAGTGTAAAAATAGGGTGGGAAAAAGGGACATGGGGATTTTCACCCAGGGGGGACAGTGGCCACTTTAAACTGCACATTTTGTAGGTATGACTGACCGGTCATACCTTTCATGCAGTCGCCATAAAAATTTAACCCTTTGTGGCCAATTGATCTCAAGAGAAAAATCAAAAATTGTGTTTTTTTTTTTACTTTCTTTTTACATTTTTTTTTTAATTTTCATAAAGTAAATGGTGGGTTATCCATTTAAGTGGGGTATCTAAAGAAAGCCCTATTTGTTCTTAAAAAAATAGTATATAATTTATGGGGGGGGAATAAAAGACTTAGAGGGAAAACGCTGTTGAACAAAGTCATAGTCCAAAAGGTCAGAATTGCTCCAGTCCTTAAGGGAAAACGACCTCAGATTTTCCCGGTCCTTAAGGGGTTAAAAACTGACAATGTGTTAATCATGTTGACCAAATGACCAGAACATATACAATTAAAGGGACAGTAATGTCTGTAGGTAATTAAGTGTCAATCATACATCATCGTTTTTTCACAGTGCAGAGCATTATTACAACCCTGTAAGTGGTCTAGTTCATGTGTAATTATATGATAAAGTGTCCTCACCCCTTTTACATACATAACGCTGCCTCCCCTCAGTTCTGGAGTCCAATCATCAGACCGGATAGATCACAACGAGGACAATCTTCTGGATGTCAGTATAAAGAAAGTTCTGTCCCCCATAAAGAAGAAGCACAGGTTTTTTCTTATGCTGAAAGAAGATTGTCCCTTGTCACACTCTATCCGGACTGATACACAGCATTATGTAAGTAAAAGGGACAGGAGGGGGACACTTTATCATGAACTAGACCAGTTACAGGATTGTAATAATGCTCTGTGTTGTTATAAAACTGTGATGTATGATGGATGCTTAATTTATCTACAAACATTACTATCCCTTAAAGGAGATACTACTACCTGATAACATATACTAAAGTATGCTAATTGTGGCACCAGTAAGGTTATCATTGATGTTCCATATGCTAATTTAGCTTATCAATGATGTTATGTATGCTAATTAAGAGCAACAAAATTAATTAAGGGAATGGAGGACTTGACGTATGAGGAACGACTAGACAAACTTGGTTTATTTACTGTAGAGAAAAGACGACTAAGAGGAGACCTCATCACATTGTACAAGTATATGAGAGGTCAATACAAGGATCTCTGCGGTGAGCTATTTATTCCAAGGCCTGATCAGGTGACCAGGGGACACCCCTTGAGATTAGAGGAAAGGAGGTTTAGACTTCAGCAGAGGAAGGGGTTTTTTACAGTAAGGTCTGTTAAATTGTGTAAATGGCAAATACAATAGATACATTTTAGACAAGGATACATGCAATTCTAGCAGAAAGGAACATACAGGGTTATACTGTGTATTAGTAGGTAAAACGAGACATCCTGGTAAACAGAGTAATACTCATTTAGGAGTTAGAAAGGCTTATATAATTCTCATTTTCTTTGTTTTACTATGGTACGGTTATGTTCTTGGGTCTTTTTCCAAACAAATTTGCCGTGGAAATATATAATGAAGCTGTGTGCTGTACCAGGAGTCTTTTGCTTTCACTTTCCAATAAATAAAAGTTTGAATATTTCATAAACTGTGAACACTTGCTGGGATTTTGGTTCACATGACACACATGGAGTTTTGGAGTTTTCACATATGCAAATAAAAAAAAACAACAATAATAATAATAATTTCAGGGTGACCGGTCCAGTTTAGATGGTGCAGGGTGTGCTGAACGCTTGCACTCTGCATGTTCTCAGTTAGCCAGTACATGGTATGACCTTTACATCATTCTAGTGAATTCTGGATTACAAAACGCTTCTAATGAGAAATCCCATCTAACTGCAATGGTCAGGAATGTGGCCTTAGTTTGATGTTCTCTAGTGGTAATGGCCACGTAATGTAATTACTGTTCACTCATTCAGACCCATTTAACAAGCAATCAGTCGCATCATGAGAATGGTTCTTGACCCTTGACAGGAGCTTATTTATGAATTGCCGCTCGTCACTTCTTAATCAGACAGCACAACATGCGTTCCTAATCCACAAGTGGTCATTCTGTGAGCAGATGTCCAGATGCAGAATAATTCATCACAGAGAACAAATCGCACCTCACAGGCCTGCAGAGGGGATTACAGACACCTCCACCTATAATCCCCTCAATGTGCGCAATGACTGGACGGATACGTATTAAACAGACACAGCTGCTTTGATAAATATCCCTAAAGATAAAAAGCAACTTTGACTGTTCTGCTCATTCAGAATACAGTTTATATTGATAAATATGCCCCAATGTGTCTTGTTTTGTGCACATATGTCTCTGGTCTGGACACGCTGATTCCATTTATCTTCCATTCTGGCCACAAGAAGCGACTCCAGAGAAAGTCTACAATCGCTCTGCGCCCTGGATGGCCAGATGCATGAGGGACATGGAATGTTTCCAGGATTTCAAGAGGAAAATTGTCTGAAGGAATGTAGAAATGACCCCACATGGACACACTCTGACACACATCTCAGTGTAACACACCGCTACACACACACACATAAACACACACACAAACCTCTTAGGACAACACACTGCTACACACATAGACCTAAACACACACACAAACATACACACCTCTTAGTACAACACACTGTTACACACATACACATAAACACACACACAAACATACACACCTCTTAGTACAACACACTGTTACACACATACACATAAACACACACCTCTTAGTACAACACACTGCTACACACATAGACACAAACACACACACACACACACACACAAACACACACCTCATAGTACAAAACACTTCTACATACATAGACATAAACACACACAAACAGACACACCTCTTAGTACAACACACCACTACACACATAGACATAAACACACACACACACACATACCTCTTAGTACAACACACTGCTACACACATAGACATAAACACACAAACACACATAAACACACACCTCTTAGTAAAACACACTGCTACACACATACACATAAACACACACACAGAAACATACACACCTCTTAGTACAACACACTACTACACACATAGACATAAACACACACGCAAACATACACACACCTCTTAGTACAACACACTGCTACACACACACACACAAACATACACACCTCTTAGTACAACACGCTGCTACACACATAGACAGAAACACACACACAAACATACACACACCTCTTAGTACAACACACCGCTACACACATAGACATAAAAACACACACATACACGTCTCTTAGTACAACACACTGCTACACACATAGACATAAACACACACATACATACCTGTTAGTACAACACACTGCTACACACATAGACATAAACACACACACAAACATACACACTCCTTTTAGTAAAACACACTGCTACACACACAAACACATGCCTTTTAGTACAACACACTCCTACACACATAAACACACACATACACACAAACATACACACACACCTCTTAGTACAACACATTGCTATACACACACATACACACACAAAAACATACACTTGTTAGTAAAATACAACTCTATACACATGCACACAAACACACACACACACACACACCTCTCTTAGTGCAAAACACTGATACACACACCTCTACAACACACTGCTACACACTTACGCATAAATACACACCTCTTAGTACAACATACTACTACACACATACACATAAACACACAAACATATACCTGTTAGTAAAACACACTACTATACACATAAACACGCACGCACAAACACACCTCTCAGTACAACACAGTGATACATCCATCCCTCTCTCAGTACAACACACTAATACACACATCCCTCTCTCAGTACAACACACTGATACATCCATCTCTCTCTCAGTACAACACACTGATACACACATCCCTCTCTCAGTACAACACACTGATACACACATCCCTCTCTCAGTACAACACACTACTACACACATCCCTCTCTCAGTACAACAAACTGATACACACATCCCTCTCTCAGTACAACACACTACTACACACATCCCTCTCTCAGTACAACACCCTGATACACACATCCCTCTCTCAGTACAACAAACTGATACACACATCCCTCTCTCAGTACAACACACTGATACACACATCCCTCTCTCAGTACAACACACTGATACACACATCCCTCTCTCAGTACAACAAACTGATACACACATCCCTCTCTCAGTACAACACACTACTACACACATCCCTCTCTCAGTACAAAACACTAATACTCACATCCCTCTCTCAGTACAACACACTGATACACACATCCCTCTCTCAGTACAACACACTGATACACACATCCCTCTCTCAGTACAACACACTACTACACACATCCCTCTCTCAGTACAACACACTGATACAGACATCCCTCTCTCAGTACAACACACTAATACACACATCCCTCTCTCAGTACAACACACTGATACACACATCCCTCTCTCAGTACAACAAACTGATACACACATCCCTCTCTCAGTACAACACACTGATACCGACATCCCTCTCTCAGTACAACACACTAATACACACATCCCTCTCTCAGTACAACACACTGATACACACATCCCTCTCTCAGTACAACACACTACTACACACATCCCTCTCTCAGTACAACACACTAATACACACATCCCTCTCTCAGTACAACACACTAATACACACAGATCCCTCTCTCAGTACAACACACTGATACACACATCCCTCTCTCAGTACAACACACTAATACACACATCCCTCTCTCAGTACAACACACTGATACACACATCCCTCTCTCAGTACAACACACTAATACACACATCCCTCTCTCAGTACAACACACTGATACACACATCCCTCTCTCAGTACAACACACTACTACACACATCCCTCTCTCAGTACAACACACTGATACACACATCCCTCTCTCAGTACAACACACTGATACACACATCCTTCTCTCAGTACAACACACTGATACACACATCCCTCTCTCAGTACAACACACTACTACACACATCCCTCTCTCAGTACAACACACTACTACACACATCCCTCTCTCAGTACAACACACTGATACACACATCCCTCTCTCAGTACAACACACTGATGCACACATCCCTCTCTCAGTACAACACACTGATACACACATCCCTCTCTCAGTACAACACACTACTACACACATCCCTCTCTCAGTACAACACACTGATACACACATCGCTCTCTCAGTACAACACACTACTACACACATCCTTCTCTCAGTACAACACACTGATACACACATCCCTCTCTCAATAGAGGGTGATAAGTGTAGGTACAAGGCTTTTGTAAGTGCAGGGTGATCTTGATGTGAATATCAGGTTGGACACAGACAATGTTACTGAGATGCCTCCTCAAGCTGCAGGGGTTTCAGCAGTTGCTTGGAAGGGACGAGTGTAGGCAGTTGACGATTAGTGATAAACAACACATTCCAGAGGTGAGGGGCGCCAGTGAAAATGTCTGAGGATGAGCGACAGGTCGAGTTATGTACGTAGTAACAGGAGGAAACCTTGAGCAGAGGCAGATGGAGGGAAGGTGTGTAAGGGGGTAAGAATACAGATGTAAGAGGGTGACGGGGAAGATAAAGACTTGTAGGAGAGGGGAACGATTTTGTAGGAAATAAAAGACCTTATTGGTAGTCTGGAGAGGGCTATCAGGAGGAGATGAGTCTGAAGTGGTGAAAGAGGAGAAGTAGGAAGACCAGAGAGTCCACTCTTACAGTAGTCTAGTCTAGAGAGGATGAGGATCTTAATGGGGGTTTGGGCAATTGATGTACAAAGGAAGGTGTCATTTTGACAATATTTTAAAGTAAAAGTGGTAGGTTTTGGTAACACCAAAAGAGAAATTTGATGCGCTCCTACTGGGTAAAAGACTTAAACATATATAAAAATAAAGTCAGTGTGTGAACACAGCCGATATGTTCACAGGTGTGTATAGATATGCAGCTTCTTCTAAAGGTGTCCTGGACAACACCCACGCAAACACTAGTGCACAAAAAAGAAAAGAGAAGAGCGCAACATCTAAGAGCACCTCCGTGTATATTCCAGAAACAGCGCTAAAGAATATATTGTACTTACAAGATCATTTCTTGTAAGTTGCAAGAAGCCCAAATTTCAATCGTTCTTCAATTGCAGGGAACTCCAAGGTCTTCAACCAGAATCAACCACATGGATATCTGTAAACCTCCACCAGGAGCATAGAGAGAAGAAAATCCTCTAAGGGTAACACTGTATAATATATATATTAAGTGCCCCCAGATAAGATCCTACTCACCAAATGTACACGAAAGTAAAGCCAATAAAACAGATGCCAAACGTGCGTATGACAAATAGAGATGTAACACTTTATTTTCCTTTCCAACGCGTTTCGTACGTCACAGCGTACTTCGTCAGGGAAATAGATATAAAATAATACACATACTTGTTTGCTGCTTGCTTTTGTACTCGGCATTCAAATCAAAGGGTTGGAAAGATCAGCTGTCCGCCATGAGGGAGATCGAGGCGAGGCTTGAGAATCCTGCCACATACCGGAAGTAAAGCCGGCGGAAGAGAGACACATAGCTGTCACCTCGGTCCTCACCATGGCAACCTATAACGCCGATCATGCCCAGTATTGTACTGGCAAATGTACAAAAAGATAGCAGACAAACAACAAAATAAAAAACAAAAAGCAAACCACAAGCACATTATAAAACATCTAAAGAAACATATATAAAAAAACTTATCTTAAGACAACCATTATAAAATGATGTATAATATTTAAAAACAGTTAAGTACAGTCATAAAATCTATACGCTTAAAATTCTAAGATTTTTTCATTAAATAATATACTTGAAGACAATTTTATATCCAATAGTGCCAAAGATAAACATTTATATAGGTATTTTTATAAGTTATATTCAATGTATATTACTGACACAATAGATGACACCCTAACAATGTGCATGAAATGTATATGTGATGAGATAGATAAAGTGACATCAAAGAAAATTTGATAATGTACTGTATATACTGAGAGACTCCAGACCAGGAAAGTGATGTATACTCAAACATGAAAAAACATATAGAGAAATGCAAACCAGAATGGAAACTAAAGAAAGGGTAGAATTTAGAATAACACCAAGGCCTCATTGGTTACCGAGCGGATGGTAGACTTGTCACCTATGGGTGGAGAAGGGATTGGATAGAAAGGACTAAGAGGAAACACAAGACGTTGGTCTTGGACACAGTAACAGTGTTGATAAGGTTGAAAAAAAAACATGGAACCATCAAGTTCATTTTCTGCCATTTCACCCTTGTGTTTGTGGAAGGCAAAAGACAAAAAACACAAGCTACTTCAAATGATGCCTAAGGTGGGTAAAAATGTCCTTCCTGACACCAAAGGGCTCCTGAATATCATGGTGGATCCACATCCAACTGCAATGAAGCCAGCGGTGACACCTCTCTATAGGTTTCTGAAATAAAACGGCAATAATACTTTTTTGAAAGTAGCTACTTTATCTATAAACAACCTTCTAAGGCAAATAATTCCACTTCATTGATGCCTTTAGTGTAAACAAGCTCTGCCTTTGCTTAAGTCAACAGCACCTTTCCTCTAATCTGTCTTTGGCCCAGCTGTTTCAGTAAAGTAACCCATAGATTTTATTGAACTTGAATTTATGTGTAAACAGTAATCAGTATCACCCCGTGGATGTCTTTTCTCTAAAGTAAACAAACCTGCTCTGATAGCCTTTCTTTTTTTTTTTAATAAACTTTTTTATTGATTTTTTTCAAATTACAAACAAAACCTTACATGAAAGTTGTAGACATTGGACATTTTGGATAATATTTGTTTAAGAGAAGAACCCAACACCAGCGTGTTAGGTATACAGCAAGGAAATCTCTTCCCACAACTGAAAACCAATGTCTAACACTGACTAATGGAGTACAACTTATAATAAAACTGGGACGTGTATAGTAAAGGGGGTAATAACAGGGCAGATTTAGTGGAACGCTGCGTCCACCAGGGCACCCAGCGAAGTTATTCCAGTAAATAATGACCCGAGTGGAAAATCTGCTGAACAGTAACAACACAGGACACAAAACAGAAAACAGGTGCACCCCTCCGGAGGGACCCAACCTCTCCCCCCAAATCCAAAGTGATTGAAAGAAAAACGGTTAAAGAGAAGGGCTGACCGCTCCAGGGCCCTCATCCCCAGAATCTAAATGTGGAAACGAGGAATCGCCACCCTCCTCCCCTACCTCCAACAGGGACTCCAAAGTACCATCCGTCAGTAATCTCTCCCCAATCCGTGAAGTAGACCGAAAGCAACGGTAAAAGACCGCTTTTCTAGCCTTTCTTAAAGGGAACTATCACCTCTATACAAGTTTGCTCTGTGTAATGTTCCTATAGCGATAACATGTAATCTGTGTGCTTTTTTATTTAATGCAGGTTATGGTGAAATGTAACATTTTCTAAATGAGCCGGTGACGTCACTTCAGGATAGATTAAGGGTCATTCTGCCCGCAGCCTGTCAATCTCTGTCCATTCCCTCCCTGAGCACCGCCTCGTTATGTGAGCTTGAGTGGACCAATGAGAGAGCTTCAGTTTACATAGAGAAATCCTCAGACATCGGAGGCGGTTGGAACGAAGCGTAACTGGAGGAGGGACAGACGAACATTAAGAGGCTGTGATACAGAGCTGTACCCGCAGGTTGTCCTGAAGTAAGACCCCGGCTCATTTTTAAAACAGTAAAATTCGCCATAACCTGCATTATATAAAAAACAGACAGATTACATTATCGCTTTAGGAACATTACATAGAGGAAAACGGATGTAGCGGTGATAGTTCCCTTCAACCAAAATCTTCCAGTCCCTTTATCAGTTTTCTTGCCTGTCCATACTTTTTCCTTTTCAATAATGTTCCCAAAATTGTACTCCATATTCTAGATGAGGCCTAACCAAGGATTTATACAGAGGTAGGATAATATTAGCACCCCTTGCATCTACACCTCTTTTTATGCAGGCTAGTACTCTATTTGCTCTTGCAGCAGCTGAGTGACTCTGCACACTGCTGTGAAGTCTATTGTCTATCAGTTCTCCTAAATCTTTCTCTAATGAGGATTCCCCAAGTTGTTTCCCATTTAGAGTATATGTAGCAAGTTTCTTTCTACAGCCCAAATGCATAACCTCACATTTATCTACATTAAATGTCATCTGCCACTTTTCTGCCCATTCACTCAGTTTATCTAAATCCTTCTGTAGGGAAAAATGTCCAGCTCTGTATGTATTTTCTTACATAGGTTAGTGTTCTATATGGACTCCTGTGTGTACAATCTATACATTAATATACACTATATCCAGCTCTGTATGTATTTCTTTACATAGCTTAGTGTTCTATATGGACTCCTGTGTGTACAATCTATATATTAATATACATTATATCCAGCTCTGTATGTATTTCCTTACACAGCTTAGTGTTCTATATGGACTCCTGTGTGTACAATCTATACAATAATATACATTACATCCAGCTCTGTATGTATTTCCTTACATAGCTTAGTGTTATATATGGACTCCTGTGTGTACAATCTATATATTAATATACATTACATCCAGCCCTGTATGTATTTCCTTACACAGCTTACTGTTCTATATGGACTCCTGTGTGTACAATCTATACATTAATATACACTATATCCAGCCCTGTATGTATTTCCTTACACTGCTTAGTGTTCTATATGGACTCCTGTGTGTAAAATCTATACATTAATATACACTATATCCGGCTCTGTATGTATTTCCTTACACAGCTTAGTGTTCTATACGGACTCCTGTGTGTACGATCTATACATTAATATACATTACATCCGGCCCTGTATGTATTTCCTTACACAGCTTAGTGTTCTATATGGACTCCTGTGTGTACGATCTATACATTAATATACATTACATCCGGCTCTGTATGTATTTCCTTACATGGCTTAGTGTTCTATATGGACTCCTGTGTGTACGATCTATACATTAATATACATTACATCCGGCTCTGTATGTATTTCCTTACACGGCTTAGTGTTATATATGGACTCCTGTGTGTACAATCTATACATTAATATACATTACATCCGGCTCTGTATGTATTTCCTTACACGGCTTCGTGTTCTATATGGACTCCTGTGTGTACGATCTATACATTAATATACATTACATCCGGCTCTGTATGTATTTCCTTACACGGCTTAGTGTTCTATATGGACTCCTGTGTGTACGATCTATACATTAATATACATTACATCCGGCTCTGTATGTATTTCCTTACACGGCTTAGTGTTCTATATGGACTCCTGTGTGTACGATCTATACATTAATATACATTACATCCGGCTCTGTATGTATTTCCTTACACGGCTTAGTGTTCTATATGGACTCCTGTGTGTACGATCTATACATTAATATACATTACATCCGGCTCTGTATGTATTTCCTTACACGGCTTAGTGTTCTATATGGACTTCTGCGTGTACGATCTATACATTAATATACACTACATCCGGCTCTGTATGTATTTCCTTACACAGCTTAGTGCTCTATATGGACTCCTGCGTGTACGATCTATACATTAATATACATTACATCCGGCTCTGTATGTATTTCCTTACACAGCTTAGTGTTCTATATGGACTCCTGTGTGTACAATCTATACATTAATATACACTATATCCAGCTCTGTATGTATTTCCTTATACAGCTTAGTGTTCTATATGGACTCCTGTGTGTACAATCTATACATTAATATACATTACATCCAGCCCTGTATGTATTTCCTTACACAGCTTAGTGTTCTATACGGACTCCTGTGTGTACGATCTATACATTAATATACATTAGATCCAGCCCTGTATGTATTTCCTTACACAGCTTAGTGTTCTATATGGACTCCTGTGTGTACACTCTATACATTAATATACATTACATTCGGCTCTGTATGTATTTCCTTACACAGCTTAGTGTTCTATACGGACTCCTGTGTGTACGATCTATACATTAATATACATTAGATCCAGCCCTGTATGTATTTCCTTACACAGCTTAGTGTTCTATACGGACTCCTGCGTGTACGATCTATACATTAATATACATTACATCCGGCTCTGTATGTATTTCCTTACACTGCTTAGTGTTCTATACGGACTCCTGCGTGTACGATCTATACATTAATATACATTACATCCGGCTCTGTATGTATTTCCATACACAGCTTAGTGTTCTATACGGACTCCTGTGTGTACGATCTATACATTAATATACATTACATCCGGCTCTGTATGTATTTCCTTACACAGCTTAGTGTTCTATACGGACTCCTGTGTGTACGATCTATACATTAATATACATTACATCCGGCCCTGTATGTATTTCCTTACACAGCTTAGTGTTCTATACGGACTCCTGTGTGTACGATCTATACATTAATATACATTACATCCGGCCCTGTATGTATTTCCTTACACAGCTTAGTGTTCTATACGGACTCCTGTGTGTACGATCTATACATTAATATACATTACATCCGGCCCTGTATGTATTTCCTTACACAGCTTAGTGTTCTATATGGACTCCTGTGTGTACAATCTATACATTAATATGCATTACATCCAGCTCTGTATGTATTTCCTTACACAGCTTAGTGTTCTATATGGACTCCTGTGTGTACGATCTATACATTAATATACATTATATCCGGCTCTGTATGTATTTCCTTACACAGCTTAGTGTTCTATACGGACTCCTGTGTGTACAATCTATACATTAATATACACTATATCCAGCTCTATACGGACTCCTGTGTGTACGATCTA
Organism: Rhinophrynus dorsalis; assembly: GCA_037306005.1. NCBI lineage: Eukaryota > Metazoa > Chordata > Amphibia > Anura > Rhinophrynidae > Rhinophrynus > Rhinophrynus dorsalis. Next base: position 261,649,844 of record CM074725.1, read on the forward strand.
TACATTAATATACATTACATCCAGCTCCGTATGTATTTCCTTACACAGCTTAGTGTTCTATATGGACTCCTGTGTGTACGATCTATACATTAATATACATTATATCCGGCCCTGTATGTATTTCCTTACACAGATTAGTGTTCTATATGGACTCCTGTGTGTACGATCTATACATTAATATACATTATATCCAGCTCTGTATGTATTTCCTTACACAGCTTAGTGTTCTATATGGACTCCTGTGTGTACGATCTATACATTAATATACATTACATCCAGCTCTGTATGTATTTCCTTACACAGCTTAGTGTTCTATACGGACTCCTGTGTGTACGATCTATACATTAATATACATTACATCCAGCTCTGTATGTATTTCCTTACACAGCTTAGTGTTCTATATGGACTCCTGTGTGTACGATCTATACATTAATATACATTATATCCGGCTCTGTATGTATTTCCTTACACTGCTTAGTGTTCTATATGGACTCCTGTGTGTACAATCTATACATTAATATACATTATATCCAGCTCTGTATGTATTTCCTTACACAGCTTAGTGTTCTATATGGACTCCTGTGTGTACAATCTATACATTAATATACATTACATCCAGCTCTGTATGTATTTCCTTACACAGCTTAGTGTTCTATATGGACTCCTGTGTGTACAATCTATACATTAATATACATTATATCCGGCTCTGTATGTATTTCCTTACATAGCTTAGTGTCATCAGCAAAGATTGAGACGCTACTTTCAATTCCCACTTCTATATCATTAACAAACAAATAAAAAAGCATTGGGCCCAGGACTGAACCCTGTGGCACCCCACTTTATAATTAAAAACAAGCTATACCGTGGGTCTTTTCTTGGTGAGTAAAACAAGGGAACTTCCATTGGTGAGTTATGCATATTTCCAGAGTTATTACAGATTAAACTCATGTTGTTGTTTGTTTTTTCACATGAACAGGGCCCTCTAGTGGTCAGATTTCAATGATTTATTTTGAAGCGATCCAGTGGACTCTCCCTCTGCCACTCAAGTGGATAAGTACCACAGCGTGTACCTTCCTCCAGACATTAGAAATGTCATTATGGGAAATCCTAATCCCTGGGGTGATAGAGACAGCTGGAACACATTGAGAAGAAAGAGGCACATGGTAACCAAAGGGTTAAGATCAGAAACCTCCTCACACCACAGGTTATACACATACCCACTGCACACATACACACAGACACATACACACACTGCACACATACACACTGCACACATATACACACACACACATATACACACACACTGCAGACATACACACACACTGCACACATACACACACTGCACACATACACACTGCGCACATACACACACACACGCACATATACACACACTGCAGACATACACACACACTGCACACATACACACACTGCACACATACACACTGCACACATACACACACACACACGCACATATACACACACTGCAGACATACACACACACTGCACACATACACACACTGCACACATACACACTGCACACATACACACACACGCATATATACACACACTGCAGACATACACACACACTGCACCAGACACACACTGCACACACACACACACACACCCATGCACACACACACACAGGCACATACACACACTGCACACATATACACACACACCCACTGCACACATACACACAGGCACATACACACACTGCACACATACACACTGCACACATATACACACACTGCAGACATACACACACACTGCACACATACACACACTGCACACATACACACACACACACCCATGCACACACACACACACGAACATACACACACACGCATACACACACACACACACTCATACACACAGACAGACACACACACACATGTTTACACATATACACACACACATGTTTACACATTTACACACATGCATCCAAACAGACACGCACATGTGCATACACACATGTATACACATGTACACTCACATACACATACATACACATATACACACACATATATGTGCACACACACTCAAACACACACACATGCACACACGTGTGTCTCCATGGAGGGAGCAAGACCTTTAATTCAAAGTCATCCTCCAGACTGTGAGCTGTGTGAGATTTTATGGCCCTTATAGCCACAGCGTGCCATAAAGTGCCTAAATGTAGAGACGCGCCAGGACTGGCCGGAGAGCACAGAACCATCTGGTGTAAACACAAGGACTAACTACTAAACTGACCGCTTTCTGTCTGCTGGTCCCTTTTTATGTTAAAGGGGAAACGTCTATGAAAGAGATGGAACATGAAAGAGATAGAACACGGCCCATGTTTGTGTTGGATCCTTTTATTTCTAACATCAGATTATGAGACTTAAGTTTTACTTTGTTTCTGTTTATACTAATGAGCAAGTACTGGACACCATGGAGTGCAACAGACTGCAGTGTGGGGTGTTAGTATCTGGCTGGAAATGAGTGACGGGATGGAGAGCAGTGTGGAATGTTAGTATCAGGCTGGCAGGGAGTGACAGGATGGAGAGCAGTGTGGGGTGTTAGTATCTGGCTGGAAATGAGTGACGGGATGGAGAGCAGTGTGGAATGTTAGTATCAGGCTGGCAGGGAGTGACAGGATGGAGAGCACTGTGGAACGTTAGTATCAGGCTGGCAGGGAGTGACAGGATGGAGAGCAGTGTGGAATGTTAGTATCAGGCTGGAAATGAGTGACGGGATGGAGAGCAGTGTGGAATGTTAGTATCAGGCTGACAGGGAGTGACAGGATGGAGAGCAGTGTGGAATGTTAGTATCTGGCTGGCAGGGAGTGGCAGGATGGAGAGCAGTGTGGAATGTTAGTATCAGGCTGGCAGGGAGTGGCAGGATGGAGAGCAGTGTGGAATGTTAGTATCAGGGTGACAGGGAGTGACAGGATGGAGAGCAGTGTGAAATGTTAGTATCAGGGTGACAGGGAGTGACAGGATGGAGAGCAGTGTGGAATGTCAGTATCAGGGTGGCAGGGAGTGACAGGATGGAGAGCAGTGTGGAATGTCAGTATCAGGCTGGCAGGGAGTGACAGGATGGAGAACAATGTGGAATGTTAGTATCAGGCTGGCAGGGAGTGACAGGATGGAGAGTAGTGTGGAATGTTAGTATCTGGCTAGCATGGAGTGACAGGATGGAGAGCAGTGTGGAATGTTAGTATTAGGCTGGTAGGGAGTGACAGGATGGAGAGCAGTGTGGAATGTTAGTATCTGGCTGGCAGGGAGTGACAGGATGGAGAGCAGTGTGGAATGTTAGTATCAGGCTGGCAGGGAGTGACAGGATGGAGAGCAGTGAGGATTGTTAGTATCAGGCTGGCAGGGAGTGACAGGATGGAGAGTAGTGTGGAATGTTAGTATCAGGCTGGCAGGGAGTGACAGGATGGAGAGTAGTGTGGAATGTTACTATCAGGCTAGCAGGGAGTGACAGGAGGGAGAGCAGTGTGTAATGTTAGTATCAGGCTGGCAGGGAGTGACAGGATGGAGAGCAGTGTGGAATGTCAGTATCAGGCTGGCAGGGAGTGACAGGACGGAGAGCAGTGTGGAATGTCAGTATCAGGCTGGCAGGGAGTGGTAGGATGGAGAGCAGTGTGGAATGTTAGTATCAGGCTGGCAGGGAGTGACAGGATGGAGAGCAGTGTGGAATGTTAGTATCTGGCTGGCAGGGAGTGACAGAATGGAGAGCAGTGTGGAATGTTAGTATCAGGCTGCCAGGGAGTGACAGGATGGAGAGCAGTGTGGAATGTTAGTATCAGGCTGGCAGGGAGTGACAGGATGGAGAGCAGTGTGGAATGTTAGTATCTGGCTGGCAGGGAGTGACAGAATGGAGAGCAGTGTGGAATGTTAGTATCAGGCTGGCAGGGAGTGACAGGATGGAGAGCAGTGTGGAATGTTAGTATCAGGCTGGCAGGGAGTGACAGGATGGAGAGCAGTGTGGAATGTTAGTATCAGGCTGGCAGGGAGTGACAGGATGGAGAGCTGTGTGGAATGTTAGTATCAGGCTAGCAGGGAGTGACAGGATGGAGAGCAGTGTGGAATGTTAGTATCGGGCTGGCAGGGAGTGACAGGATGGAGAGCAGTGTGGAATGTTAGTATCGGGCTGGCAGGGAGTGACAGGATGGAGAGCAGTGTGGAATGTTAGTATCGGGCTGGCAGGGAGTGACAGGATGGAGAGTAGTGTGGAATGTTAGTATCAGGCTGGCAGGGAGTGACAGGATGGAGAGCTGTGTGGAATGTTAGTATCAGGCTGGCAGGGAGTGGCAGGAGGGAGAGCTGTGTGGAATGTCAGTATCAGGCTGGCAGGGAGTGACAGGATGGAGAGCAGTGTGGAATGTTAGAATCAGGCTGGAAGGGAGTGACAGGATGGAGAGCAGTGTGGAATGTTAGTATTAGGCTGGCAGGGAGTGACAGGATGGAGAGCAGTGTGGAATGTTAGTATCAGGCTGGCAGGGAGTGACAGGATGGAGAGCTGTGTGGAATTTTAGTATCAGGCTGGCAGGGAGTGACAGGATGGAGAGCAGTGTGGAATGTTAGTATCAGTCTGGCAGGGAGTGACAGGATGGAGAGCAGTGTGGAATGTTAGTATCAGGCTGGCAGGGAGTGACAGGATGGAGAGCAGTGTGGAATGTTAGTATCAGGCTGGCAGGAAGTCACAGGATGGAGAGCAGTGTGGAATGTCAGTATCAGGCTGGCAGGGAGTGACAGGATGGAGAGCAGTGTGGAATGTCAGTATCAGGCTGGCAGGGAGTGACAGGATGGAGAGCAGTGTGGAATGTCAGTATCAGGCTGGCAGGGAGTGACAGGATGGAGAGTAGTGTGGAATGTTAGTATCAGGCTGGCAGGGAGTGACAGGATGGAGAGCTGTGTGCAATGTCAGTATCAGGCTGGCAGGGAGTGACAGGATGGAGAGCAGTGTGGAATGTTAGTATCAGGCTGGCAGGGAGTGACAGGATGGAGAGCAGTGTGGAATGTCAGTATCAGGCTGGCAGGGAGTGACAGGATGGAGAGCAGTGTGGAATGTTAGTATCAGGCTGGCAGGGAGTGACAGGATGGAGAGCAGTGTGGAATGTTAGTATCAGGCTGGCAGGGGGTGACAGGATGGAGAGTAGTGTGGAATGTTAGTATCAGGCTGGCAGGGAGTGACAGGATGGAGAGCAGTGTGGAATGTTAGTATCAGGCTGGCAGGGGGTGACAGGATGGAGAGTAGTGTGGAATGTTAGTATCAGGCTGGCAGGGAGTGACAGGATGGAGAGCAGTGTGGAATGTCAGTATCAGGCTGGCAGGGAGTGACAGGATGGAGAGTAGTGTGGAATGTTAGTATCAGGCTGGCAGGGAGTGACAGGATGGAGAGCTGTGTGCAATGTCAGTATCAGGCTGGCAGGGAGTGACAGGATGGAGAGCAGTGTGGAATGTTAGTATCAGGCTGGCAGGGAGTGACAGGATGGAGAGCAGTGTGGAATGTCAGTATCAGGCTGGCAGGGAGTGACAGGATGGAGAGCAGTGTGGAATGTTAGTATCAGGCTGGCAGGGAGTGACAGGATGGAGAGCAGTGTGGAATGTTAGTATCAGGCTGGCAGGGGGTGACAGGATGGAGAGTAGTGTGGAATGTTAGTATCAGGCTGGCAGGGAGTGACAGGATGGAGAGCAGTGTGGAATGTTAGTATCAGGCTGACAGGGAGTGACAGGATGGAGAGCAGTGTGGAATGTTAGTATCAGGCTGGCAGGGAGTGACAGGATGGAGAGCAGTGTGGAATGTTAGTATCTGGCTGGCAGGGAGTGACAGGATGGAGAGCAGTGTGGAATGTTAGTATCAGGCTGGCAGGGAGTGACGGGATGGAGAGCAGTGTGGAATGTTACTATCAGGCTAGCAGGGAGTGACAGGAGGGAGAGCAGTGTGTAATGTTAGTATCAGGCTGGCAGGGAGTGACAGGATGAAGAGCAGTGTGGAATGTTAGTATCAGGGTGGCAGGGAGTGACAGGATGGAGAGCAGTGTGGAATGTCAGTATCAGGCTGGCAGGGAGTGACAGGATGGAGAGCAGTGTGGAATGTTAGTATCAGGCTGGCAGGGAGTGACAGGATGGAGAGCAGTGTGGAATGTTAGTATCAGGCTGGCAGGGAGTGACAGGATAGAGAGCAGTGTGGAATGTTAGTATCAGGCTAGCAGGGAGTGACAGGATGGAGAGCTGTGTGGAATGTTAGTATCAGGCTGGCAGGGAGTGACAGGATGGAGAGCAGTGTGGAATGTTAGTATCAGGCTGGCAGGGAGTGACAGGATGGAGAGCAATGTGGAATGTTACTATCAGGCTAGCAGGAAGTGACAGGATGGAGAGCAATGTGGAATGTCAGTATCAGGCTGGCAGGGAGTGACAGGATGGAGAGCAGTGTGGAATGTTAGCATCAGGCTGGCAGGGAGTGAGAGGATGGAGAGCAGTGTGAAATGTTAGTATCAGGCTAGCAGGGAGTGACAGGATGGAGAGCAATGTGGAATGTCAGTATCAGGCTGGCAGGGAGTGACAGGATGGAGAGCAGTGTGGAATGTTAGTATCAGGCTGGCAGGGAGTGACAGGATGGAGAGTTGTGTGGAATGTTAGTATCTGGATGGCAGGGAGTGACAGGATGGAGAGCAGTGTGGAATGTTAGTATCAGGCTGGCAGGGAGTGACAGGATGGAGAGCAGTGTGGAATTTTAGTATCAGGGTGGCAGGGAGTGACAGGATGGAGAGCAGTGTGAAATGTTAGTATCAGGCTGGCAGGGAGTGACAGGATGGAGAGCAGTGTGGAATGTTAGTATCTGACTGGCAGGGAGTGACAGGATGGAGAGCTGTGTGGAATGTTAGTATCTGGTTGGCACGGAGTGACAGGATGGAGAGCTGTGTGGAATGTTAGTATCAGGCTGACAGGGAGTGACAGGATGGAGAGCAGTGTGGAATGTTAGTATCAGGCTGACAGGGAGTGACAGGATGGAGAGCAGTGTGGAATGTTAGTATCTGACTGGCAGGGAGTGACAGGATGGAGAGCTGTGTGGAATGTTAGTATCTGGTTGGCACGGAGTGACAGGATGGAGAGCTGTGTGGAATGTTAGTATCAGGCTGACAGGGAGTGACAGGATGGAGAGCAGTGTGGAATGTTAGTATCAGGCTGGCAGGGAGTGACAGGATGGAGAGCAGTGTGGAATGTTAGTATCTGGTTGGCACGGAGTGACAGGATGGAGAGCTGTGTGGAATGTTAGTATCAGGCTGACAGGGAGTGACAGGATGGAGAGCAGTGTGGAATGTTAGTATCAGGCTGACAGGGAGTGACAGGATGAAGAGCAGTGTGGAATGTTAGTATCAGGCTGGCAGGGAGTGACAGGATGGAGAGCAGTGTGGAATGTTAGTATCTGACTGGCAGGGAGTGACAGGATGGAGAGCAGTGTGGAATGTTAGTATCAGGCTGACAGGGAGTGACAGGATGGAGAGCAGTGTGGAATGTTAGAATCAGGCTGGCAGGGAGTGACGGGATGGAGAGCAGTGTGGAATGTTAGTATCAGGCTGGCAGGGAGTGACAGGATGGAGAGCAGTGTGGAATGTTAGTATCAGGCTGGCAGGGAGTGGTAGGATGGAGAGCAGTGTGGAATGTTAGTATCAGGCTGGCAGGGAGTGACAGGATGGAGAGCAGTGTGGAATGTTAGTATCAGGGTGACAGGGAGTGACAGGATGGAGAGCAGTGTGGAATGTTAGTATCTGGCTGGCAGGGAGTGACAGGATGGAGAGCAGTGTGGAATGTTAGTATCAGGCTGGCAGGGAGTGACGGGATGGAGAACAGTGTGGAATGTTACTATCAGGCTAGCAGGGAGTGACAGGAGGGAGAGCAGTGTGTAATGTTAGTATCAGGCTGGCAGGGAGTGACAGGATGGAGAGCAGTGTGGAATGTTAGTATCAGGGTGGCAGGGAGTGACAGGATGGAGAGCAGTGTGGAATGTCAGTATCAGGCTGGCAGGGAGTGACAGGATGGAGAGCAGTGTGGAATGTTAGTATCAGGCTGGCAGGGAGTGACAGGATGGAGAGCAGTGTGGAATGTTAGTATCAGGCTGGCAGGGAGTGACAGGATGGAGAGCAGTGTGGAATGTTAGTATCAGGCTAGCAGGGAGTGACAGGATGGAGAGCTGTGTGGAATGTTAGTATCAGGCTGGCAGGGAGTGACAGGATGGAGAGCAGTGTGGAATGTTAGTATCAGGCTGGCAGGGAGTGACAGGATGGAGAGCAATGTGGAATGTTACTATCAGGCTAGCAGGGAGTGACAGGATGGAGAGCAATGTGGAATGTCAGTATCAGGCTGGCAGGGAGTGACAGGATGGAGAGCAGTGTGGAATGTTAGTATCAGGCTGGCAGGGAGTGAGAGGATGGAGAGCAGTGTGGAATGTTAGTATCAGGCTAGCAGGGAGTGACAGGATGGAGAGCAATGTGGAATGTCAGTATCAGGCTGGCAGGGAGTGACAGGATGGAGAGCAGTGTGGAATGTTAGTATCAGGCTGGCAGGGAGTGACAGGATGGAGAGTTGTGTGGAATGTTAGTATCTGGATGGCAGGGAGTGACAGGATGGAGAGCAGTGTGGAATGTTAGCATCAGGCTGGCAGGGAGTGACAGGATGGAGAGCAGTGTGGAATGTCAGTATCAGGGTGACAGGGAGTGACAGGATGGAGAGCAGTGTGGAATGTTAGTATCAGGCTGGCAGGGAGTGACAGGATGGAGAGCAGTGTGGAATTTTAGTATCAGGGTGGCAGGGAGTGACAGGATGGAGAGCAGTGTGAAATGTTAGTATCAGGCTGGCAGGAAGTGACAGGATGGAGAGCAGTGTGGAATGTTAGTATCAGGCTGGCAGGGAGTGACAGGATGGAGAGCAGTGTGGAATGTTAGAATCAGGCTGGCAGGGAGTGACGGGATGGAGAGCAGTGTGGAATGTTAGTATCAGGCTGGCAGGGAGTGACAGGATGGAGAGCAGTGTGGAATGTTAGTATCAGGCTGACAGGGAGTGGTAGGATGGAGAGCAGTGTGGAATGTTAGTATCAGGCTGGCAGGGAGTGACAGGATGGAGAGCAGTGTGGAATGTTAGTATCAGGGTGACAGGGAGTGACAGGATGGAGAGCAGTGTGAAATGTTAGTATCAGGGTGGCAGGGAGTGACAGGATGGAGAGCAGTGTGGAATGTTAGTATCAGGCTGGCAGGGAGTGACAGGATGGAGAGCAGTGTGGAATGTTAGTATCTGGATAGCAGGGAGTGACAGGATGGAGAGCAGTGTGGAATGTTAGTATCAGGCTGGGAGGGAGTGACAGGATGGAGAGCAGTGTGGAATGTCAGTATCAGGCTGGCAGGGAGTGACAGGATGGAGAGCAGTGTGGAATGTTAGTATCAGGCTGGCAGGGAGTGACAGGATGGAGAGCAGTGTGGAATGTCAGTATCAGGCTGGCAGGGAGTGACAGGATGGAGAGCAGTGTGGAATGTCAGTACATGGCTGAGAAGATGGTTGGCACACAAAGCACTTCTTATCAAGAGAACGAGGTATAGAAAGGGATTTATACGAGATATAGAAGATCAGTTAAAAAGTGACAGATTAAGATGTGAAAAATAAATGTATTAAATTAGCCAGAAAAATATGTTTCTTAGACAACAAACAGACATGACGTTAGAAACAGAAGAAATCAGAACAATGAGTTGGACTAGGCAAACGCTTTACTTTTGAAACAACGGACCACGTAGATATGTTGCATATTTACTGGAACCCAGGAAACGGATCGGTTATGAATTAAATGTGGTTCTAGTGAAACGACATCTGATGTTAAATTTATAGTTAATACATTTTAAACAATAATATAGGAAACTTTTTAATGAACAGAAAAAATTGTATATTGGAGCATTTGAAGTATGTGTCTCAGAGTTATCTATTCCATGGTTGGATGAGGAGGAGATTAATGAATTAATCAGACAAATAACGATGGAGGAAATGGCTGGATGGATGCAGCAATTATTATTTTAATGTAAAAATATAAAAGTATTTGGGACAGAGCTTTTAGAACTGCTAAATTACGTTTTTATGTATTTACTGGACAACAGAATCTTGATGGAGATTCAAACATATCATATTATTGTTATAGAAAAACCTGGCAGGTCTCTAACCAAAGAGAAATCAGCTTAATCAGTTCAGATATTAAGATTTCATCTAAACCACTTGCATAGAGATTGGTTACACTAATTCCCTCTCTTGTACTAAAAGATCAGTGACACTTCAATCCACGTAGACAGATGAATGGTAGCATAAGGAGGGCGATACATATTGTTGATTTTTCAAGAAAGGGGAAAAAATCCAAATTTCATGCTCATCTCCATGATATTTAAAGGGATAGTAATGTTTCATAATAAAAACAGCTCTAATTGATCATCATAGTATTTGGACTTTGGAGAGTGTTATTTCAGTTCTGTCAGAGTTGTAGTTCAAGAGTAATTCAATGACAAAGTGTCCCCCTCCCACCCCTTTTACTGATGTAACACTGCTCAGCCAGATCAGAAGGAAGGTGCCCAGGTAGACTGCAGAGAGGAACAATCTTCAATTAAGATAAGGGAAAAACCTGAAGAACTTGTCAAGGGGGGCAGGGCTTTCATTGTTCTCATAGGAAGAAGATTGTCCCCTGCTGTTATCTGTCTGGTCTATGGACTGGATTCCACATCTGAGAAGAGATGGCTTACACTAGGTAAAAGGGGGGCAGGGCTTTCATTGTTCTCATAGGAAGAAGATTGTCCCCTGCTGTTATCTGTCTGGTCTATGGACTGGATTCCACATCTGAGAAGAGATGACTTACACTAGGTAAAAGGGGCGGGAGGGGAAACTTTGCTTGTGAATATCTCTCAAACCATAAAGGTTTGAGAGATAAGACTTATATCGTTCTTCATGTTTTTTTAATGTCTACAAAAGAAAATAAAGTTAAAACGAAGTATTACTATCCCTTTAAGTTAGCTTTGGTTTGAAAAATTTAAAAAAGGGTCAAAATAAAACACCTATTATTAAGCACAGAAAGCACACTGAGGGCTAGGGATGAAATTAAATAAATTAGGAAAGTAATCAAATTTAGAAGCAAAACACTCCCTATTAATAATCAATATATCTTTTTATGATCAAATTCATAAAGTATATAGATACATTGAATTAGAAAGGTCCAACACCTATTATTGACTTAATACAATGAAAATATAATATTTGAAATGTTTAAAATTAAATTTGAATGCGGTAATGAATTTGCTACAATATATGAATGATTAAAAAATATTATAAATCATTTTCAAAAATATATTTGCAAATTAGTTTATCAACTTTCAATATTGATTGCCCCGCATTGATATTAACTGTCCCACTACTGATATTAATTGTACTACTGATTATAGTGATTGTCCCACTGCCAATATTTATTGTACCATTGCTGGTATTGAATTCTCCCTGTCCCACTCATGATATTCACTGTCCTACTGTCTATGCTGATTGTCCTGCTGAAAAACAAAAAGATACAATATGGATGTGCTCCACCTATAGCACTCCACCTGCTATAGCTCTGTATAATAAAATAATATAATGAACAATTAAGGAAATCACCACGATCAGGAAAATTGTGTATATGGATAGTGTCTATGTTGCTGCTTTGTTCCCTGGTGTCCTCAGCGGCACCCTTCACTTTGCGCAAAACTGTAGAAAACGGAACCCCTGACGAAGTGAAGTGTCCTTTCACGAAACGCGTAGGGTGGCAATCAATAAAACTTGTTATTTTGTCCATCTGGATTCATTCCATATTTTCTTCCCAAGTCTGTTGGATTGTAGTAAGCCGGGTCGGTCTTTGAATATACACACTACAAGTATCGATCCGGTGAGTGCTTTCTAGGCAAGGGACCAGCTCTGGGTCAATTATAACACAGTTGTAAACTTAGAGGATATGTTTTGTATATGTTTCACATTTAGTGCAACACAGTGTACAAATACATCCAGAGCTTGATCGTTGGAGCCCCAAGAAAGGAAGGACTATTGAGATGTTGGAGTGATACCCACTATTGTCTGTTAAGAGTATACTTACAAGAAATGGTCTTGTAAGTAGATTCATTTATTTTCTATTATCATTTTCACCATATGTGGTTTCCTCTCAGATGGTATGCGCTTTTCCCATCTTTTTCTACTGTCCTACTGCTGATACTTATTATCTCACTGCTGATATCTATTGTCCTACTGCTGATACTTATTATCTCACTGCTGATATCGACTCTCCTACTGCTGATATTGATTATTCAATTGATCGTATTTATGGTCCATTACTGTAACTGACTGTCTGATTGTCCCATTGCTGATTGTACTGCTGCTGACATTTATAATCTCACTGCAAATACCCATTGTTCCACTGCTGATATCGATCGTTACAATGCTGATATCGATCGTTACAATGCTGATATTGATTATTACCATTGCTGATACTGTTTTTTCAACAGCCAGTATTGTTTCTCCCACTGCTAATATTGATTGTCCATCTGAAGGTATTTATTGTCTCAGTGCTGTTGGCTATTGCCTCACCGATATCAGTTGTTCAAGTGCTGACATTAACTCACCAACTAATGATACTGACTGTCCCACTGCAAATGTTGTCCCACTGCTGGTACTAACTAGGAAAAGGGAAAGAAGAAAACGGTGCACACTACTAAAATGTAACTATTATTAATTTTCTAAATAAAAATAAAAAATCTTTAAACAGTTGTTAAATTATAATTTCTCAGATACACTAAAAGTATGTGTTTTTGGGTAATCAAAGAACTATATCATTATAATCATAGTGTTTATTAGTGGAAAAATATGGGTCTGGGAATTGTAAACACAACTCCATTCCCATCATACACAACATAACCTGTGATTCAGTCACTGTAATGTAAGTAAAGGGATCACGTATAGTAAATATTTATACAATCCAATATCAAATTTTGATGTGGACAGAAAAGAAATCTGCCACATCACAACGAAATGGAAAAATCTAAAGACTAAAATCATACCTAAATGTCACTGTTGCTTGGATCACCATGTGTAATATATGTTGGAATAATATTGTAGAGTATTATTCGTTCACCTATTCTCACGTCAATCATCCCCTAGATGAAGTGCCTGCATTCGAAATAATGGCTTAGGAGATCAGTCGAGGAAATAGCCTAAATATAGTAAAGATTGATGGGTCACAACCTAAGGTACCATATATATTTTGAATGCATATGTAGTCCAATGTTGTGTTGCAATGAGGCCCAAATGGTAGGCTGATGCATTGAAACACATTGGAAGAATGATTGCAAAATTATCCCTTTTTGAGTAATATTTATGCATCACCAAATTAAATGTGTTTAACAATGACTTTGAGGCATATTATCACATCATATATTAGTATCAGTAGCCCCAACTATTGCTATGGATTGTCCCACTGCTGATATTGATTATTCAACTGCTGATATTAACTCTCCCACTGCTGATATTGACTGCCCCACTGCTAATGTTAATTGTCCCACTGCTGACATTGAATGTCCTGCTGAAGGTACTAATAGTTCCATTATTGATTGTCCCACTGCTGATATTGATTGTCCCACTGCTGATATTGATTGTCCCACTGCTGATATTGAGTGTGACACTGCTGATATTGACTGTTCCACTCCCAATGTTGATTGTCCCACTGTTGATATTGGTTGTTCCACTGTTGATATTGTTTGTCCCACTGTTGATATTGATTGTCCCACTGTTGATATTGGTTGTCCCACTGTTGATATTGTTTGTCCCACTGCTGATATTGACTGTTCCACTCCCAATGTTGATTGTCCCACTGCTGATATTGAGTGTGACACTGCTGATATTGATTGTCCTGCTGAAGGTTTTCATAGTTCCACTGCTGATATTGATTGTCCCACTGTTGATATTGATTGTCCCACTGTTGATATTGACTATCCCACTGCCAATTTTAATTGTCCCACTGCTGACATTGATTATCACACTGCTGATATTGATTGTCCAGCTGACGGTGTTGATTGTCCCACTGCTGATTTTGATTGTCCAGCTGCTTATATTGATTTTCCAACTCAGGGAATTTATTAACAGCCCCATTGCTGATATTCATTGTTCAAATGAAGAAGTTGCATGTCACACTGCTGATATTAATTGTCCCATTGCCAATATTGATTTTACTCTATGGATAATAATAATTGTCCCACTGCTATCATTGTCCAGCTGAAGGTATTGATTGTCTCACTGGCACTGTTGATTGTCCCACTGCTGACATTGAATGTCCTGCTGAAGGTACTAATAGTTCCATTATTGATTGTCCCACTGCTGATATTGATTGTCCCACTGTTGATATTGTTTGTCCCACTGCTGATATTGACTGTTCCACTCCCAATGTTGATTGTCCCACTGCTGATATTGACTGTTCCACTCCCAATGTTGATTGTCCCACTGTTGATATTGGTTGTTCCACTGTTGATATTGATTGTTCCACTGTTGATATTGATTGTCCCACTGTTGATATTGGTTGTCCCACTGTTGATATTGTTTGTCCCACTGCTGATATTGACTGTTCCACTCCCAATGTTGATTGTCCCACTGCTGATATTGAGTGTGACACTGCTGATATTGATTGTCCTGCTGAAGGTTTTCATAGTTCCACTGCTGATATTGATTGTCCCACTGTTGATATTGATTGTCCCACTGTTGATATTGACTATCCCACTGCCAATTTTAATTGTCCCACTGCTGACATTGATTATCACACTGCTGATATTGATTATCCAGCTGACGGTGTTGATTGTCCCACTGCTGATTTTGATTGTCCAGCTGCTTATATTGATTTTCCAACTCAGGGAATTTATTAACAGCCCCATTGCTGATATTCATTGTTCAAATGAAGAAGTTGCATGTCCCACTGCTGATATTAATTGTCCCATTGCCAATATTGATTTTACTCTATGGATAATAATAATTGTCCCACTGCTATCATTGTCCAGCTGAAGGTATTGATTGTCTCACTGGCACTGTTGATTGTCCCACTGCTGATACTGATTGTCCCAGTGCCAATATTG
This sequence comes from Rhinophrynus dorsalis, assembly GCA_037306005.1. NCBI lineage: Eukaryota > Metazoa > Chordata > Amphibia > Anura > Rhinophrynidae > Rhinophrynus > Rhinophrynus dorsalis. The sequence goes on from CM074725.1 coordinate 261,664,986, forward strand.
ATTGTTCAACTGCTGATATTAAAGGGATAGTAATGTTTCATAATAAAAGCAGCTCTAATTAATCATCATAGTATTTGGACTTTGGAGAGTGTTATTTCAGTTCTGTCAGAGTTGTAGTTCAGGAGTAATTCAATGATAAAGTATTCCCCTCCTGCCCCTTTTACTGATGTAACACTGCTCAGCCAGATCATAAGGGAGGTGCCCAGGTAGACTGTAGAGAGGGACAATCTTCAATTAAGATAAGGGAAAAACCTGAAAAACTTGTCAAGGGGGGCAGGGCTTTCATTGTTCTCATAGGAAGAAGATTGTCCCCTGCTGTTATCTGTCTGGTCTATGGACTGGATTCCACATCTGAGAAGAGATGGCTTACACTATGTAAAAGGGTCGGGAGGGGAAACTTAGCTTGTGAATATCTCTCAAATTATAAAGGTTTGTGAGATAAGACTTATATCGTTCTTCATGTTTTTTTAATGCCTACAAAATAAAATAAAGATAAAACGAAGTATTACTATCCCTTTAACTCTCCTACTACTGATATTTACTATCCTACTGCCGATGTTGATTGTCCCACTTCTAATATTGACTGGCTCACTGCCAATATTGATTGTCCCACTGCTGATATTGATAGTCCCACTGCTGATATTGACTGTTCCACTCCCAATGTTAATTGTCCCACTGATCATATTGATTGTGACACTGCTGAAATTGATTGTCCTGCTGAAAGTATTGATAGTTCCACTGCTGATATTGATTGTCCCACTGCCAATGTTAATTGTCCCACTGCCGACATTGATTGTCACACTGCTTATATTGATTGTCCAGCTGGCGGTATTGATTGTCCCATTGCTGATTTTGATTGTCCAGCTGCTTATATTGATTTCCCAACTGAAGGTATTTATTGTCCCACCGCAAATTTTGATTGTCCCACTACTGGTATTGTCTGACTGCAAATGTTGACTTGTACCACTGTCAATATTGATTGTCCCACGCTGATGTTCATTCTCCCACTTCTGAATTTGACTGTTCAACTGACAATGTTGATTGTCCAACTGCCAATATCGATTTTCCCAATGTTAATTTTTATTGGCCCATTGACGATGTTGATTGTCCCACTGCTGATATTGATTGGTACACTACTAATATCAATTGTACAGCTTAAGTTATTGATTTTTCCAATGCTGATATTCATTGGCCCACTACCAATGTTGATTGTCCTACTGCTGATACTGATTTTTCCACTGCTGATATTGATTTTGACACTGATGATATTGATTGTACAACTGGCAGTACTGATTGTCCCACTGAAGGTAGCGATTGTCCTGCTGCTGATGTTGTTTGTCACATTGTTTATGTTTATTGTCCAATTTAGGGTATTGATTATCCCCATGATTACATTGATTGTTTCACTGTCAATATTGATTTACCACTCCCGATATTGACTGTCCCATTGCTAATATTGATTGTCCCACTGCCACTATTGATCGTCTCAATGCTGATATTGAATGCCCCGCTTCCGATATCAACTGTCCCATTGCTGATATTCATTGTCCAACTGAAGGAGTTGCATGTCCCACTGCTGATACTGATTTCTCCACTGCCAATATTGATTTTAGTCTATGGATAAGGTTGATTGTCCCACTGCTATCATTGTCCAACTGATTGTGTCACTGGCAGGGTTGATTGTTCCACTGCTGATACTGATTGTCCCAGTGCCAACATTGATTGTTCAGCTGCTGATATTTACTCTCCTACTATTGATATTTATTGTCTTACTGTCGATATTGTTTGTCCCACTGCTAATATTGATTGTCCCACTGCAAATATTGATTGTCCCACTGCTGATATTGATTGTACCCCTGCTGATATTGACTGTCCCACTGCCAATGTTAATTGTCCCACTGTGATATTGATTGTGACACTGCTGATATTGATTGTCCGGCTGAAGGTATTGATAGTTCCACTGCTGATTTTGATTGTCTTGATTGTCTCTCTGCAAATGCTGATTTGTGTCTCTCCCTATATGAATTGTCCCACTGCTGATATTGACTGTGTTTTCGCTGATATTGCTTGTCTAATTGCTGATGTTCATTGTCCCACTGCTGATATTGATTATCACACTGATGATACTGATTGTAAAATTGACATTATTGATTGTCCGACTGCAGATATTCACTAAAGGTACTGATTTCTAACTGCTGATGTTGATTGTCTCATTGTTAATATTGAATGTCCAACTTAAGGTATTTATTGCACCCCCGTTGATATTGATTCTGCCACTGTCAAATAGTGATTTTATTATATTGCTGATTTTGAGCATTCCATTGCTGATATTGATTGTCCCACTGTCAATACTGATTGTCCCACTGATTATATTGACTGTTCCATTGCTGATATTGATTGTCCAACTGAAGGCATTGTTTGTTCCACTGCTGATGTTAACATAGTAACATAGTTGACAAGGCTGAAAAAAGACATCTGCCCATCAAGTCAAGCCCATGCCAAAATACCCCTGTTGATCCAGAGGAAAGCATTTCCAATTAAGCTCCTAGTGGGTAAAAAATTCCTTCCTGACTCTAAATGGCAGTCACATAGTTCCCTGGAACTATCTGTATTGACATCATCTGTCATAATTCTCAATATTATTCTATGCTAGATAGGTATCCATTGCTTTTTTAAAAGCAATTACAATATCTGCAATCACAGCATCCTGAGGCAAAGAAGTCCATAGCTTTGCCACCCTTACTGTAAAAAAATCCCTGCTTTGTTTTAGTCAAAATCTCCTTTCCTCTAGTCTTAATGGATGACCTCTTTTTCTTAGCTAAGCTCTTTGCGTAAAGTAATTAGTTGGATAGTTCTTTGTGTTGACCCCTTAGACTTCTCTTCTATAATGTAAATAAACCCAGTTTGGCTAGTCTCTCTCTTTATAACTCAGATCCTCCAATCCCTTCATCAGTTTTGTTACAGGTCTCTGCACTTTATCCAGTATAGTGATATATTTTTTAAAAACTGGTACCCAAAATAGTACTCCATATTCTAGATGAGGCCTAACCAATGATTTATATAGAGATAGAATAATATTAGCATCCCGCACATGTACGCCTCTTTTTATGCAGGATAGAACCTTGTTTCAGTACTCCGAAATCTTTCTCTAATGAGGATTCTCAAAGTTGTTTCCCATTTAGTGTATATGGAGCATGTTTGTTTCTACAGCCCAAATGCATAACCTTACATTTATCTACATTAAATGACATCTGCCACTTTTCTGCCCATTCACTGAGTTTATCTAAATCCTTCCAGCCCTGTATGTATTTCCTTACATAGCTTAGTGTCATTAGCAATGATTGAGATGCTACTTACAATTCCCACTTCAAGATAATTAATAAACAAGTTAAAAAGCATTGGTCCCAGGACTGAACCCTGTGACACCCCACTTACACCTTTAGACCATGTTGAAAAGGTTCCATTTAGAACATCTCTCTGCCATCTATCATTTAACCAGTTCTCAATCCATGTATCACCTCCCAAACCGAAGCCTTTTAATTTATGCAGTAACCTGTTGTGATGCACTGTATCAAAGGATTTTTCAAATTCCAAGTATACTACATCAACAGCAATTCCCCTGTCCAAATGACTTCTTACTCTTTCATAAAATGCAAGAAAATTAGTCTGACATGATCTATTCTTCATAAAAACCATGCTGTCTCCTACTAATAATATTGTTAGTCTTCAAATAGTTCTGAATACTCTCAGTTAGTAACCTTTCTAATATCTTAATATATTGATTACCCGACTTCCAATATTGATTGTTCCACCACCAATATTGATTGCCCCACTGCCAACGTTGAGTGTCACATGGATGACATCCAGCTGTTGATCTTGAATATCCTACTACTGATATTGATTTTCCAGCTATATATTCTGATTTGAACACTGCAGATATTGATAGTCCCACTACTGATATTGATAGTCCCACTACAGATATTGATAGTCCCACTACTGATATTGATTGTCACGTGAATGATATCTAACTGTTGATCTTGATTATCCTACTACTAATATTGATTTTACCTCTTCCGATACTGATTTTCCCATTGCTGATATTGATTATAATTCCCATAATTGACTGACATTATACACTCTTTGAATTTCAGGGAAAATTGTGGTAAATAAAAAGAATATGTACAGATCATTACTAATAATATTATATGTTATTGTAATATCACTAATATTCCTTAACACCATAAGGACCATTCTAAACAATAAAGATAAATACATTTCTGGGATCAAATAATCCAACAATCACTTTTTCAGGACAAATATAATTATGTCTCATGTTTAGTGCTCATCATGAAATGAGCTAAATGCCTGCATACTCATACTGTCAGACTTAGATTGGATCAGAAAGATGGGGTTTTGGAGAAAGAGTTTCTAGTGTCTGCTCTTCCAGGATATGTCCACTCTGTTCTGCTGATTTTCCCTCTATGTAGCCGAACCCCTGCTGGTACCTTGGACAGAGCCGTCATCTCACAGACTCTGCACACTGAGCACAGATATGGACAAAAGCCAATGGTCATTTTTCTTTTAGTGAAGAAAGTAGCTTGACTACTAACATCAAGGAGAAGATATCCAGAAAACTCTCATCCTCCTGAAGAGCCAGGACAGGTTTATGTGCTAAGAGGGAAAGAAGAACAGAGCATTGAATTCCTGTCTGAGGCTCAGAAAATAAATCTGTCAGCCCAATGTGAAGAGGAGAATGGACGTGAAAGAACAAAGTCAGGAATCAGTAATAAGAGAACAATGCAGGAAACGGGATTCCATTAAAGATAAAAAGTGGGAAAAGATGAATACATTTAACAAGCTATTTTACATTTAACTCTTTTCACTGAATATGAGAAGTCTTAGCATCAAGCCATAGACTAACCCTGATAAATATTAGCCTATTTAACTCATACAAAGAAGAAACTGGATAAAGTCTAAAAGTATAAGCAGAAAATCAATAATAACCTCTTCTAGTAACCAGGCAATCTCTGTACCATCTTCTACTGACCCAGGGGTCTCTGTAACATCTTCTACTGACCCAGGGGTCTCTGTAACATCTTCTAGTAACCAGGCAATCTCTGTAACATCTTCTACTGACCCAGGGGTCTCTGTAACATCTTCTACTGACCCAGGGGTCTCTGTAACATCTTCTACTGGCCCAGGGGTCTCTGTACCATCTTCTACTGACCCAGGGGTCTCTGTAACATCTTCTACTGACCCAGGGGTCTCTGTAACATCTTCTACTGACCCAGGGGTCTCTGTAACATCTTCTACTGGCCCAGGGGTCTCTGTAACATATTCTACTGACCCAGGGGTCTCTGTAACATCTTCTACTGACCAGGGGTCTCTGTAACATCTTCTACTGACCAGGGGTCTCTGTACCATCTTCTACTGACCCAGGGGTCTCTGTAACATCTTCTACTGACCCAGGGGTCTCTGTAACATCTTCTACTGACCAGGGGTCTCTGTAACATCTTCTACTGGCCCAGGGGTCTCTGTAACATCTTCTACTGACCCAGGGGTCTCTGTAACATCTTCTACTGACCAGGGGTCTCTGTAACATCTTCTACTGACCCAGGGGTCTCTGTAACATCTTCTACTGACCCAGGGGTCTCTGTAACATCTTCTACTGACCAGGGGTCTCTGTAACATCTTCTACTGACCCAGGGGTCTCTGTAACATCTTCTACTGACCAGGGGTCTCTGTAACATCTTCTACTGGCCCAGGGGTCTCTGTAACATCTTCTACTGACCCAGGGGTCTCTGTAACATCTTCTACTGACCCAGGGGTCTCTGTAACATATTCTACTGACCCAGGGGTCTCTGTAACATCTTCTACTGACCCAGGGGTCTCTGTAACATCTTCTACTGACCAGGGGTCTCTGTAACATCTTCTACTGACCCAGGGGTCTCTGTAACATCTTCTACTGGCCCAGGGGTCTCTGTAACATCTTCTACTGACCCAGGGGTCTCTGTAACATCTTCTACTGACCCAGGGGTCTCTGTAACATATTCTACTGACCCAGGGGTCTCTGTAACATCTTCTACTGACCCAGGGGTCTCTGTAACATCGTCTACTGACCCAGGGGTCTCTGTAACATCTTCTACTGACCCAGGGGTCTCTGTAACATCTTCTACTGACCCAGGGGTCTCTGTAACATCTTCTACTGGCCCAGGGGTCTCTGTAACATCTTCTACTGACCCAGGGGTCTCTGTAACATCTTCTACTGGCCCAGGGGTCTCTGTAACATCTTCTACTGACCCAGGGGTCTCTGTAACATCTTCTACTGACCCAGGGGTCTCTGTAAAATCTTCTACTGGCCCAGGGGTCTCTGTAACATCTTCTACTGGCCCAGGGGTCTCTGTAACATCTTCTACTGACCCAGGGGTCTCTGTAACATATTCTACTGACCCAGGGGTCTCTGTAACATCTTCTACTGACCCAGGGGTCTCTGTAACATCTTCTACTGACCCAGGGGTCTCTGTAACATCTTCTACTGACCCAGGGGTCTCTGTAACATCTTCTACTGACCCAGGGGTCTCCGTAACATCTTCTACTGACCCAGGGGTCTCTGTAACATCTTCTACTGACCCAGGAGTCTCTGTAACATCTTCTACTGACCCAGGGGTCTCTGTAACATCTTGTGGTCACTGAGGAGTTTTTGTAGCTTCTTATATTGACTAAATATTATCTGTATCTTCAAGTGCCAGCGAAAACTCTCTACCCTCTTCTACTGACCATGGAGTCTGTGTAACCTCTTCTACTGACCATGGAGTCTGTGTACCCTCTTCTACTGACCACTGAGTCTCTGTATAATCTTCTACTGAATATGGAGTCTCTGTAACCTCTTCTACTGACTCCAAAGTCTCTGTAACCACTTCTTCTGACCATGGAGTCCTCAGTAACCTCTTCTACTGAATATGGAGTCTCTGTAACCTCTTCTACTGACCATGGAGTCCTCAGTAACCTCTTCTACTGAATATTGAGTCTCTGTACCCTCTTCTACTGACTCCAAAGTCTCTGTAACCACTTCTACTGACCATGGAGTCCTCAGTAACCTCTTCTACTGAATATGGAGTCTCTGTAACCTCTTCTACTGACCATGGGGTCCTCAGTAACCTCTTCTACTGAATATGGAGTCTCTGTAAGCTCTTCTACTGACCATGGAGTCTGTGTAACCTCTTCTACTGAATATAGAGTCTCTGTAACCTCTTCTACTGACTCCAATGTCTCTGTAACCACTTCTACTGACCATGGAGTCCTCAGTAACCTCTTCTACTAAATATGGAGTCTCTGTAACCTCTTCTACTGACCATGGAGTCCTCAGTAACCTCTTCTACTGAATATGGAGTCTCTGTAACCTCTTCTACTGACTCCAAAGTCTCTGTAGCCACTTCTACTGACCATGGACTCCTCAGTAACCTCTTCTACTGATTATGGAGTCTGTGTAACATCTTCTACTGACCATGGAGTCTGTGTATCCTCTTCTACTGACCATGAAGTATCTGTAAAAACTTCTACTGAATATGGAGTCTCTGTAACCTGACTCCAAAGTCTCTGTACCCTCTTCTATTGACCATGGAGTCTCTATAACCTCTTCTCCTGACTACAAAGTCTCTGTAACCACTTCTACTGATTATGGAGTCTCTGTAACCTCTTCTACTGACCATGAAGTCTCAGCATCCTCTTCTACTAACTATGGAGTCTCCGTAACGTCTTCTATTGACCATGCAGTCTCTGTAACCTCTTCTACTGACCACATAGAGTCTGTATCCGCCTCTACTGACCATGGAGTCTCAGTAACCTCTTCTACTGACCACTGAGTCTCTGTAATGTCTTCTACTGACCATGGAGTCTCTGTAACATCTTCTACTGATTATGGAGTCTCTGTACCCTCTTTTACTGACCATGGAATCTCTGTAACGTGTTCTACTGACCATGGACTCTGTGTAACCTCTTCTACTGACCATGACGTATCTGTAAAATCTTCTACTGAATATGGAGTCTCTGGAACCTGATCCAAAGTCTCTCTACCCTCTTCTATTGACCATGGAGTCTCTGTAACCTCTTCTCCTGACCACAAAGTCTCTGTAACCTCTTCTACTGACCATGGAGTCCTCAGTAACCTCTTCTACTGATTATGAAGTCTCAGTACCCTCTTCTACTGAATATGGAGTCTCTGTAATGTCTTCTACTGACCATGGAGTCTCTGTAACCTCTTCTCCTGACCATGGAGTCTGTGTAACCTCTTCTACTGACCATGAAGTATCTGTAAAATCTTCTACTGAATATGGAGTCTCTGTAACCTGACTCTAAAGTCTCTGTACCCTCTTCTATTGACCATGGCTCCTGTTGAGACACACACACCATGGAGTCCTCAGTGACCTCTTCCACTAATTATGGAGTCTCTGTAACCTCTTCTACTGACCATGAAGTCTCAGCATCCTCTTCTACTGACTAAGGAGTCTCCATAACGTCTTCTACTGACCATGGAGTCTCTGTAACCTCTTCTACTGACCACATAGAGTCTGTATCCTCCTCTACTGATCATGGAGTCTCAGTAACCTCTTCTACTGACCACTAAGTTTCTGTAATGTCTTCTACTGACCACATAGAGTCTGTATCCTCCTCTACTGACCATGGAGTCTCTGTAACATCTTCTACTGATTATGGAGTCTCTGTACCCTCTTCTACTGACCATGGAGTCTCTGTAACGTGTTCTACTGACCATGGAGTCTCTGTACCCTCTTCTATTGACCACTGAGTCTCTGTAAGTCTTCAACTGACTATTGAGTCTCTGTAACCTCTTCTTCTGACCATGGAGTCTGTGTAACCTCTTCTACTGACCACAAAGTATCTGTAAAATCTTCTACTGAATATGGAGCCTTTCTAACCTGACTTCAAAGTCTCTGTACCCTCTTCTATTGACCATGGCTCCTGTTGAGACACACTGTACTTCTACCATACACTTCCAAACCTTACTGACAACAAAGTATTTAATAGCTGGCATTGCAGATACACTAATATACACACCACACAGTCTGATCTCCTGAACACAGGGATACCAGGGTGATACACTTCTATATACACACCACACAGTCTGATCTCCTAAACACAGGGACACCAGGGTGATAAACTTATATACACACCAACCAGTCTGATCTCCTGAACACAGGGACACCAGGGTGGGAAAGAGGGATTTAATGTGACACACTTATATACACACCACACAGTCTGATTGCCTAAACACAGGGCCACCAGGGTGGGAAAGAGGGACATAGGGATTTAATTTGATAAACTTATATACACACCACACAGTCTGATCTCCTAAACACAGGGACCCCAAGGTGATACACTTATATATACACACACCACACAATCTGATCTTCTAAACACAGGGACACCAGGGTGATACACTTATAAACACACCACACAGTCTGAGCTCCTAAACACAGGGGCACCAGGTAGGGTTGCCACCCAGCCTGTATTTTACCAGCAGGCCAGTAAAAAATTGGCTTCTGTCCAGTGTTAAGCCTATGGATGGAATTCCATGGCCGGTATTTTTTTGAAGAAAAGGTGGCAACTATAGCACCAGGGTGGAACAGAGGGCTTTAATGTAATATACTTAGATACACAGCACACAGTCTGATCTCCTAAACACAGGGACACCAAGGTGGGACAGAGGGATTTAATGTCATACATTTACATACACAGCACACAGTCTGATCTCCTAAACACAGGGGCACCAGGGTGATACACTTATATACAAACCACACAGTCTGATCTAAACACAGGGACACCAGGGTGATACGCTTATATACACACCACACAGTCTGATCTCCTAAACACAGGGACACCAGGGTGATGATACACTTCTATACACACCACACAGTCTGATCTTCTAAACACAGGGACAACAGGGTGATACATTTATATACACACCACACAGTCTGATCTCCTAAACACAGGGACACCAGGGTGATACACTTATATACACACCACACAGACTGATCTCCTAAAGACAGGGACACCAGGGTGATACACTTCTATACACACCACACAGACTGATCTCCTAAACACAGGAACACCAGGGTGATACACTTATATACACACCACACAGTCTGATCTCCTAAACACAGGGACACCAGGGTGATACACTTCTATACACACTACACAGTCTGATCTCCTAAACACAGGGACACCAGCGTGATACACTTATATACACACCACACAGTCTGATCTCCTAAACACAGGGACACCAGGGTGATACACTTCTATACACACCACACAGTGTGATCTCCTAAACACAGGGACATCAGGGTGATACACTTCTATACACACCACACAGTCTGATCTCCTAAACACAGGGACACCAGCGTGCTACACTTATATACACACCACACAGTCTAATCTCCTAAACACAGGGACACCAGGGTGATACACTTCTATACACACCACACAGTGTGATCTCCTAAACACAGGGACATCAGGGTGATACACTTCTATACACACCACACAGTCTGATCTCCTAAACACAGGAACACCAGGGTGATACACTTATATACACACCACACAGTCTGATCTCCTAAACACAGGGACATCAGGGTGATACACTTATACACACACCACACAGTCTGATCTCCTAAACACAGGGACACCAGGGTGATACACTTATATACACGCCACATAGTCTGATCTCCTACACACAGGGACACCAGGGTGATACACTTCTATACACACCACACAATCCGATCTCCTAAACACAGGGACACCAGGGTGATACACTTCTATACACACCACACAGTCTGATCTCCTACACACAGGGACACCAGGGTGATACATTTATATACACACCACACAGTCTGATCTCCTACACACAGGGACACCAGGTGATACACTTATATACACACCACACAGTCTGATCTCCTAAACACAGGTACACCAGGGTGATACACTTATATACACATCACACAGTCTGATCTCCTAAACACAGGGACACCAGGGTGATACACTTATACACACACCACACAGTCTGATCTCCTAAACACAGGGACACCAGGGTGATACACTTATATACACACCACATATTCTGATCTCCTACACACAAGGACACCAGGTGATACACTTATACACACACCACACAGTCTGATCTCCTAAACACAGGTACACCAGGGTGATACACTTATATACACATCACACAGTCTGATCTCCTAAACACAGGGACACCAGGGTGATACACTTATACACACACCACACAGTCTGATCTCCTAAACACAGGGACACCAGGGTGATACACTTATATACACATCACACAGTCTGATCTCCTAAACACAGGGACATCAGGGTGATACACATATACACACCACACAGTCTGATCTCCTAAACACAGGGACACCAGGGTGATACACTTCTATACACATCACACAGTCTGATCACCTAAACACGGGGATACCAGGGTGATACACTTATATACACACCACACAGTCTGATCTCCTAAACACACAGGGACACCAGGGTGATACACTTCTATACACACCACACAGTCTGATCTCCTATACACAGGGACACCAGGGTGATACACTTATATACACACCACACAGTCTGATCTCCTAAACACAAGGGACACCAGGGTGATACACTTATATACATACCACACAGTCTGATCTCCTAAACACAGGGACACCAGGGTGATACACTTATATACACACCACACAGTCTGATCTCCTAAACACAGGGACACCAGGGTGATACACTTATATACACACCACACAGTCTGATCTCCTAAACACAGGGACACCAGGGTGATACACTTATATACACACTACACAGTCTGATCTCCTAAACACAGGGACACCAGGGTGATACACTTATATACACACCACACAGTCTGATCTCCTAAACACAGGGACACCAGGGTGATACACTTCTATACACACCACACAGTCTGATCTCCTAAACACAGGGACATCAGGGTGATACACTTCTATACACACCACACAGTCTGATCTCCTAAACACAGGAACACCAGGGTGATACACTTATATACACACCACACAGTCTGATCTCCTAAACACAGGGACATCAGGGTGATACACTTATACACACACCACACAGTCTGATCTCCTAAACACAGGGACACCAGGGTGATACACTTATATACACACCACATAGTCTGATCTCCTACACACAGGGACACCAGGGTGATACACTTCTATACACACCACACAATCCGATCTCCTAAACACAGGGACACCAGGGTGATACACTTCTATACACACCACACAGTCTGATCTCCTACACACAGGGACACCAGGGTGATACATTTATATACACACCACACAGTCTGATCTCCTACACACAGGGACACCAGGTGATACACTTATATACACACCACACAGTCTGATCTCCTAAACACAGGTACACCAGGGTGATACACTTATATACACATCACACAGTCTGATCTCCTAAACACAGGGACACCAGGGTGATACACTTATACACACACCACACAGTCTGATCTCCTAAACACAGGGACACCAGGGTGATACACTTATATACACACCACATATTCTGATCTCCTACACACAAGGACACCAGGTGATACACTTATACACACACCACACAGTCTGATCTCCTAAACACAGGTACACCAGGGTGATACACTTATATACACATCACACAGTCTGATCTCCTAAACACAGGGACACCAGGGTGATACACTTATACACACACCACACAGTCTGATCTCCTAAACACAGGGACACCAGGGTGATACACTTATATACACATCACACAGTCTGATCTCCTAAACACAGGGACATCAGGGTGATACACATATACACACCACACAGTCTGATCTCCTAAACACAGGGACACCAGGGTGATACACTTCTATACACATCACACAGTCTGATCACCTAAACACGGGGATACCAGGGTGATACACTTATATACACACCACACAGTCTGATCTCCTAAACACACAGGGACACCAGGGTGATACACTTCTATACACACCACACAGTCTGATCTCCTATACACAGGGACACCAGGGTGATACACTTATATACACACCACACAGTCTGATCTCCTAAACACAAGGGACACCAGGGTGATACACTTATATACATACCACACAGTCTGATCTCCTAAACACAGGGACACCAGGGTGATACACTTATATACACACCACACAGTCTGATCTCCTAAACACAGGGACACCAGGGTGATACACTTATATACACACCACACAGTCTGATCTCCTAAACACAGGGACACCAGGGTGATACACTTATATACACACTACACAGTCTGATCTCCTAAACACAGGGACACCAGGGTGATACACTTATATACACACCACACAGTCTGATCTCCTAAACACAGGGACACCAGGGTGATACACTTCTATACACACCACACAGTCTGATCTCCTAAACACAGGGACACCAGGGTGATACACTTCTATACACACCACACAGTCTGATCTCCTACACACAGGGACACCAGGGTGATACACTTCTATACACACCACACAGTCTGATCTCCTAAACACAGGGACACCAGGGTGATACACTTATATACACACCACACAGTCTGATCTCCTAAACACAGGGACACCAGGGTGTTACACTTATATACACACCACACAGTCTGATCTCCTAAACACAGGGACACCAGGGTGATACACTTATATACACACCACACAGTCTGATCTCCTAAACACAGGGACACCAGGGTGTTACACTTATATATACACCACACAGTCTGATCTTCTAAACACAGGGACACCAGGGTGATACACTTCTATACACACCACACAGTCTGTTCTCCTAAACACAGGGACACCAGGGTGATACATTTATATACACACCACACAATCCGATCTCCTAAACACAGGGACACCAGGGTGATACACTTCTATACACACCACACAGTCTGATCTCCTACACACAGGGACACCAGGGTGATACATTTATATACACACCACACAGTCTGATCTCCTACACACAGGGACACCAGGTGATACACTTATATACACACCACACAGTCTGATCTCCTAAACACAGGTACACCAGGGTGATACACTTATATACACATCACACAGTCTGATCTCCTAAACACAGGGACACCAGGGTGATACACTTCTATACACACTACACAGTCTGATCTCCTAAACACAGGGACACCAGCGTTATACACTTATATACACACCACACAGTCTGATCTCCTACACACAAGGACACCAGGTGATACACTTATACACACACCACACAGTCTGATCTCCTAAACACAGGTACACCAGGGTGATACACTTATATACACATCACACAGTCTGATCTCCTAAACACAGGGACACCAGGGTGATACACTTATACACACACCACACAGTCTGATCTCCTAAACACAGGGACACCAGGGTGATACACTTATATACACATCACACAGTCTGATCTCCTAAACACAGGGACATCAGGGTGATACACATATACACACCACACAGTCTGATCTCCTAAACACAGGGACACCAGGGTGATACACTTCTATACACATCACACAGTCTGATCACCTAAACACGGGGATACCAGGGTGATACACTTATATACACACCACACAGTCTGATCTCCTAAACACACAGGGACACCAGGGTGATACACTTATATACACACCACACAGTCTGATCTCCTAAACACAAGGGACACCAGGGTGATACACTTATATACATACCACACAGTCTGATCTCCTAAACACAGGGACACCAGGGTGATACACTTATATACACACCACACAGTCTGATCTCCTAAACACAGGGACACCAGGGTGATACACTTATATACACACCACACAGTCTGATCTCCTAAACACAGGGACACCAGGGTGATACACTTATATACACACTACACAGTCTGATCTCCTAAACACAGGGACACCAGGGTGATACACTTATATACACACCACACAGTCTGATCTCCTAAACACAGGGACACCAGGGTGATACACTTCTATACACACCACACAGTCTGATCTCCTAAACACAGGGACATCAGGGTGATACACTTCTATACACACCACACAGTCTGATCTCCTAAACACAGGAACACCAGGGTGATACACTTATATACACACCACACAGTCTGATCTCCTAAACACAGGGACATCAGGGTGATACACTTATACACACACCACACAGTCTGATCTCCTAAACACAGGGACACCAGGGTGATACACTTATATACACACCACATAGTCTGATCTCCTACACACAGGGACACCAGGGTGATACACTTCTATACACACCACACAATCCGATCTCCTAAACACAGGGACACCAGGGTGATACACTTCTATACACACCACACAGTCTGATCTCCTACACACAGGGACACCAGGGTGATACATTTATATACACACCACACAGTCTGATCTCCTACACACAGGGACACCAGGTGATACACTTATATACACACCACACAGTCTGATCTCCTAAACACAGGTACACCAGGGTGATACACTTATATACACATCACACAGTCTGATCTCCTAAACACAGGGACACCAGGGTGATACACTTATACACACACCACACAGTCTGATCTCCTAAACACAGGGACACCAGGGTGATACACTTATATACACACCACACAGTCTGATCTCCTAAACACAGGGACACCAGGGTGATACACTTATATACACACTACACAGTCTGATCTCCTAAACACAGGGACACCAGGGTGATACACTTATATACACATCACACAGTCTGATCTCCTAAACACAGGGACACCAGGGTGATACACTTATACACACACCACACAGTCTGATCTCCTAAACACAGGGACACCAGGGTGATACACTTATATACACACCACACAGTCTGATCTCCTAAACACAGGGACACCAGGGTGATACACTTATATACACACTACACAGTCTGATCTCCTAAACACAGGGACACCAGGGTGATACACTTATATACACACCACACAGTCTGATCTCCTAAACACAGGGACACCAGGGTGATACACTTCTATACACACCACACAGTCTGATCTCCTAAACACAGGGACACCAGGGTGATACACTTCTATACACACCACACAGTCTGATCTCCTACACACAGGGACACCAGGGTGATACACTTCTATACACACCACACAGTCTGATCTCCTAAACACAGGGACACCAGGGTGATACACTTATATACACACCACACAGTCTGATCTCCTAAACACAGGGACACCAGGGTGTTACACTTATATACACACCACACAGTCTGATCTCCTAAACACAGGGACACCAGGGTGATACACTTATATACACACCACACAGTCTGATCTCCTAAACACAGGGACACCAGGGTGTTACACTTATATATACACCACACAGTCTGATCTTCTAAACACAGGGACACCAGGGTGATACACTTCTATACACACCACACAGTCTGTTCTCCTAAACACAGGGACACCAGGGTGATACATTTATATACACACCACACAATCCGATCTCCTAAACACAGGGACACCAGGGTGATACACTTCTATACACACCACACAGTCTGATCTCCTACACACAGGGACACCAGGGTGATACATTTATATACACACCACACAGTCTGATCTCCTACACACAGGGACACCAGGTGATACACTTATATACACACCACACAGTCTGATCTCCTAAACACAGGTACACCAGGGTGATACACTTATATACACATCACACAGTCTGATCTCCTAAACACAGGGACACCAGGGTGATACACTTCTATACACACTACACAGTCTGATCTCCTAAACACAGGGACACCAGCGTTATACACTTATATACACACCACACAGTCTGATCTCCTACACACAAGGACACCAGGTGATACACTTATACACACACCACACAGTCTGATCTCCTAAACACAGGTACACCAGGGTGATACACTTATATACACATCACACAGTCTGATCTCCTAAACACAGGGACACCAGGGTGATACACTTATACACACACCACACAGTCTGATCTCCTAAACACAGGGACACCAGGGTGATACACTTATATACACATCACACAGTCTGATCTCCTAAACACAGGGACATCAGGGTGATACACATATACACACCACACAGTCTGATCTCCTAAACACAGGGACACCAGGGTGATACACTTCTATACACATCACACAGTCTGATCACCTAAACACGGGGATACCAGGGTGATACACTTATATACACACCACACAGTCTGATCTCCTAAACACACAGGGACACCAGGGTGATACACTTATATACACACCACACAGTCTGATCTCCTAAACACAAGGGACACCAGGGTGATACACTTATATACATACCACACAGTCTGATCTCCTAAACACAGGGACACCAGGGTGATACACTTATATACACACCACACAGTCTGATCTCCTAAACACAGGGACACCAGGGTGATACACTTATATACACACCACACAGTCTGATCTCCTAAACACAGGGACACCAGGGTGATACACTTATATACACACTACACAGTCTGATCTCCTAAACACAGGGACACCAGGGTGATACACTTATATACACACCGCACAGTCTGATCTCCTAAACACAGGGACACCAGGGTGATACACTTCTATACACACCACACAGTCTGATCTCCTAAACACAGGGACACCAGGGTGATACACTTATATACACACCGCACAGTCTGATCTCCTAAACACAGGGACACCAGGGTGATACACTTATATACACACCACATATTCTGATCTCCTACACACAAGGACACCAGGTGATACACTTATACACACACCACACAGTCTGATCTCCTAAACACAGGTACACCAGGGTGATACACTTATATACACATCACACAGTCTGATCTCCTAAACACAGGGACACCAGGGTGATACACTTATACACACACCACACAGTCTGATCTCCTAAACACAGGGACACCAGGGTGATACACTTATATACACATCACACAGTCTGATCTCCTAAACACAGGGACATCAGGGTGATACACATATACACACCACACAGTCTGATCTCCTAAACACAGGGACACCAGGGTGATACACTTCTATACACATCACACAGTCTGATCACCTAAACACGGGGATACCAGGGTGATATACTTATATACACACCACACAGTCTGATCTCCTAAACACACAGGGACACCAGGGTGATACACTTATATACACACCACACAGTCTGATCTCCTAAACACAAGGGACACCAGGGTGATACACTTATATACATACCACACAGTCTGATCTCCTAAACACAGGGACACCAGGGTGATACACTTATATACACACCACACAGTCTGATCTCCTAAACACAGGGACACCAGGGTGATACACTTATATACACACCACACAGTCTGATCTCCTAAACACAGGGACACCAGGGTGATACACTTATATACACACTACACAGTCTGATCTCCTAAACACAGGGACACCAGGGTGATACACTTATATACACACCGCACAGTCTGATCTCCTAAACACAGGGACACCAGGTGATACACTTCTATACACACCACACAGTCTGATCTCCTAAACACAGGGACACCAGGGTGATACACTTATATACACACCGCACAGTCTGATCTCCTAAACACAGGGACACCAGGGTGATACACTTCTATACACACCACACAGTCTGATCTCCTAAACACAGGGACACCAGGGTGATACACTTCTATACACACCACACAGTCTGTTCTCCTAAACACAGGGACACCAGGGTGATACACGTATATACACACCACACAGTCTGATCTCCTACACACAGGGACACCAGGGTGAGACAGAGGGAAGGAGGGATTTAATGTGATACACTTATATACATACACCACACAGCCAAGGAGACTTCTCAGCATGTCTTCTGGCAGGGCTCTTTTACAGTAACATACAGAATGTGAGAGGCTTCTGGGAATGAATAACAGCACAATGGCCTGTTTTACGGCTAGTCATCGCTCAGAAGCATCACATTTTAGCTCTCTAGGACCATTACAGAGGAGAAATTTCCACGTACATATTAGACTAATCCCACTCAAAAGGACAGTCCAGTTCCACAATGATGGGCAAGTCCCCCCTGCACGGGAACACCAGCTAACCCCTGACGTACGTTTCGGCGTAGTTGGGCCTCGTCACCAGGGTGCAGCTGGATTCCCTAATGTAATGGCACTAGAGAGCTAAAACGTGATGCTTCTGGGCGGTGACTAGCCATAGAACAGGCCGTTGTGTTGTTCTTCATTCCCAGAAGCCTCTCACATTCTGTATGTTATTTTGAATACTCTTAGCGGGTCTCCCTAAGAGTGAAGGGTAATCCAGACGTGGACCCCTTGCACTCAGTGCCTAGGAAATCCAGCTGCAATCTCTTGATGAGGCTTAGCTAGGCTGAAATGTATGTTGGGGGTTAGCTGGTGTTCCCGTGCAGGGGTACTTGCTGTCATTTTGGAACTGGACTGCCCTTTTGGACGGGATTAGTCTAATATGTATGTGGATATTTCTCCTCTGTAATGGCTCTGGAGAGCTAAAACGTGATGCTTCTGGGCGGTGACTAGCCGTAGGACAGGCCATTGTGTTGTTGTTCATTCTCAGAAGCCTCTCACATTCTGTCTGTTATTAGGGCTCTTTTACCCCAGCTCGGTTGGATGACCTGGAAAATGAACTCATAGTCTCTGTTACAAGGAGAAGCTTGTTGTACAGTTAGGTACTATATGGACTGTTTGGTGGAATACACACATGAGGTGCAGCCCAGGAAGACTGGTGTCTTATGTGATGTGTAAAACAATGCTCTGTGGTTTGCAAGGAATCATCTGGTGCTGATATGGGGGCAGGTGTCTTCACAGTACAGTCCAGACTGATCGACAGATTGTGAAGAGACTGCTCTATCTTAGACAGCCCCAATGAGCAGCTGAACTAAACCCCCCTCCCACCCACCTCCACTGGCCACACCACCACTGCCACCCTCCCCACCCAAGTCTACTCCCACTATGCCCCCCTACCATCCACTGGTCCATCCCCCACCTGCTATCCCCACCTCCCAGGCAAATCCAGACTGAATGATAAATAGACAGAGATAAAGTGAGGAGTTCAATGTATGTAAATAAAGATATGCAAATGTGAAATGTATGTAATGGTAAAGTATAAAGCTTTAAGATTATATCTGCATCAAGCAAAACTGAATGGAATCACAGGCAATGAGAATGTTGTAATTGTATTTATCTGTGTAAATGAAGATTATATTTCCAATAAAAAAGCAGGCATAACATGGAATGGATGGCTATACAGGATGGCCAACCCCTGTGCATTGTGTCAGAGGACACGTCTCTACTCTTGTGTAGGGATGGGTGAAAGTTGTTGGCGTGCTCCACCGAGAAATCCTGAGAAAACCATATTATTGTCCACTTTTTTTGTGCCAAAATCTGTTTTTAAAACAGCGAGCACGATTTCCGCGTTTTTCACCCATTGACCAAAATTCCAAACCAATTTTTCAGTGGATAGAAAGTTTCCGCCCATTGATTTTCTTTGTTTTCGCTTTTTCGCTATAAAAACGTGACGTATTCCAGGAAGTGAAACACGATAGAAGCAGATACAGAGCGAGGCAGACGTGATGTGCTGATCTGCTGTGACCTGCTTGTTAAAGTGAGGCAGGAGAGGCTCCTAGTGACTCCTATCACCATGAGCAGCAAAAAGAGGAACTGGAAGGACCCTTATGATGTGTCCACTGAGTCTGAGGAGGAGGAAGTGACCAGCAGTACTGAACCAATGCTGTCCAGTCCCCCTAAATCACCCCAAGGGATCTTGGAAAAATTAATAGGAAGGGAGGAAGTGAAGGGTAGTACTAGTAGGGGCAGGACAGGTCAGCTGCCTGTGCCTGGTGCAAGATGTGCTGCCACTGCTGCCAGTGCCACCATTGCTGTACCTGCTGCCACTAGTACTGTGCCTGCTGCCAGATGTGCTGCCCCTGCTGCCACTAGTAGTGTACCTGCTGCCAGACCTGCTGCCCCTGCTGTGAACAGTACTGAACCTGCTGCCAGTGTTTCTTGTAGTACTCAGGAGGGGGGGAAGGAGAAGATGATGCCAAGTGTGACAGCAGGGAACCCTAAGTCACACTTCCCATGTGTTAGTTGGTGTTAGTAGTAGTACAGTAATGGGGAAACAGCCGGAGTGGTAGGGGAAACATTTGAGAGCGTCCAGACTAGCGGTCAAGGGAGCCCACACCATTCCTCTGACCTGGGGAGTCCTCCCCTTCCCTTTAGTGTCCAAATGGAACAGGATCCTGAAGACTAAGAGGCCAGAACTGTTGTTGGGGGGGAGCAGGCACACAATTAATACTAAAATACTAATACTAAAAAAATCTATGTGGGCAAGACTATTAGGGAGTTACGTAGGAGATTGCTTGAACATAAATGTGATATTGAGAATCAACGATTTGAAAGCTCAATTGCTAGACACTTTTATGAGTATCATGAAGGAACATCTGAAGGATTAAGATGTGTGGGGATAGAACGAGTGAGATGTAATGCTCGGGGAGGAAATCTTGACAGAAAATTGTTACAACGAGAGAGTAGATGGATATATACTCTGGATGCATTATACCCCAAGGGGTTAAATGAAGAATTACAATTCAATATGTTTTTGGATAATCATTAGCTGAATGCAGTGAATTTGGATGGATTAGTTCCATATATAGTATGGTGTTATTATTTGACTCTGAGATGACTTTAAACTGTATGACCTATCCCCGCTGCGGCCGGAGTGAGGTGTCTTATTTATGATGCTTCACTCCGATCTGGCGGCGGTGAAGATGGTCTGAATTATGCAAAATTTAGATAAATGTGTAATTCTACTGCAGGAGGTGAGTGAGTTCATTATTTAATATGTTGGTGTGGGCTGTGTACTGTCCGTGGATCGATAGGGACTGCTTGGTCTCTGTCGCGGCGCGGACGGTATACAGGACACACTTTACATAATTATATTATTTGAACTTTGGCATATGTGCAAGTTGTATTTGGATGTGTTAGAATAAATAAAATGAATATGTGGAGATATATTTTAGCGTTTGGAAATGGTGTGATGATTTGTGCATATGCCGAACTTCACTAAGAAGATACAGATATTTAAATTTAATGCCGAACTTCACTAAGAAGATACAGATATTTAAATTCAACATAATCCAGATTATATATCCATAGCCATGTAAGTGAGGTTTTGAATACTGTATACGAGTATTGTATAATCGCTATCTTGGGCAGGAGCGACATGACTAGTTCCGTGTATATAGGTTGCTATGGTAGCGAATGACGACTTCCGGTATGGAAGTTTAAAATTAACGGCTTTTGTTTACAAGCTAGTCTGCCTTGAGAAAGCCCGAAGTACAACGGGTGAAACGCGTTGACTTATGGCATGTTATTGCCGTTGTTATTACTGTCTGGAAGTCAGTTAAGAATATGAAGAGAAACTGAGGTTGATTTTGGCTCCGGTGACATTTTCAGCAGCGCAGTGTGGATTGTACTTGATGATGGATTCATAAGTGGAATATGGCGATTGGATAAATTGGATAAATGGCCCATCTGGGTGAAGAGTGGTGAGAACATTCATTTGCAGTAGCGTGGTGAATAATGGACATGCGACTTATATATGCAATTGCTATATGCTTCACGCTTGCTACTAATCCTTTTCTTGCTTATGTTATTTGTAAAGTATGCAATCTGTGAGTGGCACGTAAACAAGTGGTGGACAGTGACTGTGGGCCCTTATGGGTGAAGATTACCACTTGATTATAATGGCCAGACTCGGTTGTATCTTTAGATGCCATTAACCTCTTCCTTGCTTTTGCTATTTGCGAAGTATACTATCTGTGAGAGGTGGACAACGATTATTGATCTTCTGAGGATGAAGATTATTGTTTGATTATAACATCTAGATTTGGTTGAATCTTTCGATATATGGAAATATTGCCATAATTTATGATCCACTTTGTCTTCTTTATTATGCATAACTAGATGCTTGCTGCTTAATTCATTACACTGTGGGCTATTGACTTCTCTTTTGATATATATATATATTGGATGAATGTTGCTGAATTTTTATATGATATTATATTTAGAAGTTTATTCAGTAATATTGTCTCAATATGTATTCTGGCGCCAGATATTATATATGTGTGTGTTTTTTATTGTGAGGATTGTATTGAGGTATGAAGTGGGACTAGGGTGGGATTGGAGCTGGGAGGAGGGGGGGAGATCTTCTCCACTGTATACACACATTTTTTGACTATTTTGATTTTTTGTATTTTGGATGATATCAATTTTGTATTAATAAATATATTTTATATTTGGATTTTGTGATTAGTCTTGTGCCTTTTGAAACCTCTTATCTTGTTTTCCTTTTTTTGATTTTGTAAGTATTTTTGAAGAGGTATAGTGCACCCCATATTATACATTATGTGGGTTTGGACTATATTTAGTGACATGAGTGTGCCCCTCTTATTTGTATATTTTCTTTTGCTACAACCAGCAGGAGAACAGATCAGCTGCCTGTCCCTGCTGCTATTCTGCTAGTGCCAGTCTGACTTCTTCAGGTCAAAAGACAATGGCAAGTGTGACATTAGGGGTCCCTCTGTCACATTGCTCGTCACCTCTTCCAAGCAGCAGTGAGATGTCTGGAAAAGAGCAGCAGCAGCAACAACAGCAGCACGTAGGGACTAGTGGTGGTGATGATGTTGGAGAAGCTGGGGTGGAAGAGACATTGATGGCCTTTTTAGCAGAAACTGAGAAGGAATGGGAGACAGGGATGAGGATGGACATCACCACCACCACTAGCAAGGACATCTTGGAATTAGAGGAATTTGCAACTGCTCTAATTCCTTCTGATGCTGAGATGAAAGGGCAGCAGGATGCTGAGGAGCAGGCTAGTGTGCCACAGACCACCGTGGACATAGTGAGAATGGGGTCAACAAGTGATGCAGGACTAGGACAGGTTCCACTTGCCAGCAGTAGCAATACTCCTGGTTCTAGTTGCAGTGCTAAATCTGAGGCAGTAGCAGCAACAGCAGCAACATTATCCGCTACCACAGACAGTGAGGGGGTATGCAGAGGACAAGAAGAGCGAGGCCATTCTTCTCCACTTGTTCCCTCCCTGCTGAAGTCATGGCTTTGGGACTATTTTTCCGTTGGGGCAGGCACAGTACAGTCATCAGCAACTGCAGTATGCACAATTTGTGACAAGTCAGTGAAAAGAGGAAAGGAGGGAACACACTTTGGCATAAGCGCCCTGATATCACACATGAAACACAGACACCATGACATTTATGGCAAACATGTTAAAGCCAAACACCCACCACAGAAATCAAATACCGCTGTAACTGTACCCCCTGACTTTCCATAAAGGCAACATGAGGTGAGGCGAAGATCAAAGAGGAGAAAGAGCAGAGAAACCCAGACAGAGACTGGCAGTTGCATGACGAGTGAAACAACTAGCTCACCATCACCTTCTTCTTCTAGGATAACTACATCTTCTGACAACCCACCTCGTTCATTGTTACCTCCACCACCAAATGATAGTCACTCTGTAGATGTTAGGATGTGGCAGTTTGCTTCTACCCATTGCACACTGTGTGGTGCACTGACCACACATTTCAGTGTGGTGGAGGAGAAACACAAGCAGGACATCAAACGGCATCTGAGGAGATTTATCCCACAGATTATGCTAAGATGGTGGCAGGGAGGGTTCCTCATTACTATGAAACTGTCAGCAGGTTGTCATGAGTCCTTAGCGGGTGCGTAAAATGGGTATAGTGACAGCGGCAGTACTTGGCTTCTGGTGTCATGGTGTTTGGGTACAGTTGTGCCCCAGATGTTATTTGCTACACACAGACACTGTGCACATTGCAGTAGCTGATTAGACCCACAGTTCCTCCTCTCAAGGGAAACATTTCTATTCTAGTAACAACACACCCATGATTTTGGAGGAGGGGCAGGTGGAGAAGAATTATTGTCCGACTTCTTCTTTTCTCCACAAATACTGGGGGCTACTTATTGTGCTTCTACTGCCTCAGGTGCATCACTGGAGCCAGTCGTTACAAGTGGAACCTTCATCATCCATCTTCCATGTTACTGCTATTGTTGATCCCATTCCCTTTCAGCTGCCTAATCATCCTGCTGCTTAAACAACTCAGCAGCAGCAGTACGAACAGCAGTTGCAAATTCCACAATTATGGACTCAGGAGGACATTTGACAATGCCAGTGGCCACTGGTCAACATGACCTGCTAGCACTAGGCCAGTAGGGTATTTTTATTTTTTTTTCTCAGGGCTTGTGCTTTGAAAAAAATAAATAAATAAATTTAAAAAAATTGTCCTACAAAAAAATGTAAACATTTTGGGGGTAATGTTTCTAACAAGTCTAAGTCTTAAAAATCAGTGTTTTCTCAGGGCTTGTGTCTTTAATAAGTCTAAGTCCTACAAATCAATGTTTCCTTAGGGCTTGGACCTCTAACAACAAATCTAACAAATGATCCTCTACAAAATATTCTATCAAGTCAAGTATCAGTCCACCCCAGTGGCAGCTAATGTCAGGGGATTCCTGTCTATCACGTTACATACAAATTTCTTATTTTATTTTCTTGATTTATTTTTTTATTAACTGTCCCCCAATAGCAGTCAGGAAACCCAACCAAAACAATTTCCCTGTTCAACTGATTCATTCATTCACCAACACAAGCACCCTCCTCAGACCCCTTTATACCATGTCTTATGGTTTTTATTTTATATAGGATTTATTTTGTATTAACTGTCCCCCAATCCCAGTAAACAACCCCACAAAAAAATCATCCCCTGTTCAACCGATTCCTTCCCCACACCCCACCAACACAGACACCCTCATGCCCCTTATATACTATGCTTTTGGAAAATAAAATAATATTTGCTACTTGTGTAACTTCAATGTTCCCACTGATTTCAATGAAATGCGCTAGGTGAAAAAGTGTGAAAAAGCAGAAAAACTGCACTTTCCGTGAGAAATTATTCACCAAACGGAAAGTGCCATTTTCTGCCAATTTCAGTTTGAGGTGAAGATTTTCGTTCCATCTCTACTCTTGTGGTGGTAATGGCTATTTGTTACGGCTTAACTGGATGCCTAGAGACTAAACTAAGAACTGTAGACAGAAAGAACTTTTCATATCATTTAGTGCCTTACGGACTTTTCCCAGATGCACATACACAATGGGCAGTATCCAGATACCCTGGCGCATCATTGGCTGATAAAGGCTGCATTGAGGTTTACCAGGAATGAGCTGCTTAGAAGAACAGTGTCTATCCCAGATTGCCAGAGGCTGATCATAGCCATTGACTATTCCACCCCTCACAGTCCTGAAGAGGAGGAAGATTACATTGCCCCCTCCAGGCCAAACACTCCAACTTCCAAAAATTCACTATCCTCCCATGCCCATACCCTGCCCACGTCCCCGTCACATGAACCTCTACCTCCATGTAAAAGTCCAGATGATTATAGATGTAAAGACTGCATTGTTTTTAACATACTGGTAATCAGGATGGGTGAATATTTTCACCTCAAACCAAAACTGACAAATAATGTCACGTCATGCTTGGCAAATAATTTCCAGCAAGAAAATCCATTTTTCCTTTTTTGTCACCTAGCTCATTGCATTGAAATCAAAGGGAACACTGAATTTACCCACAACACATAACAAATGTTATTGTATGTCTGTACAAGCATACGGTGACTTATTTATATTACACACTGTTCTAGTGCTCTTGGAACTGTGCAAGGAGTTTCCCGAATATACAGGTGGACACCTGCTTTTGTATTGTCAAATCCAAGGAGCTGCTTGATAAAGTCATATATTGGTGTAATTGATTGTTAAAAGAAATATGGCTTGTGCATCTATAGCCTCCCGTCAGGAACGTAAAAAACAATATGCAATAATTTTTTTCTAAAATCAAACAAAATGTTAAAGACATTCAAAAGGAAAATGATGGGGAAGTGTTAAATAATAATAAAAAGGAAGAACAGATTGACAAATCACTATTCAGGGATCTTGAAAAAGCACTGAGTAGTGAGTTGAAGAACTGGTGGGATCACCTTTTGCTCCAGCAATATCAGAGCAAACAGATCATTCCACGAGGTTTAAGGATTTTTAAAATATTCACATTTCCAGATGAGAATTTTAGCAAAGATTGGTACTGTGTTTTGGAGGAATGTTGTTTAAAATTCGGGGATTTTCCTAACCTTGTGAAGGAAAGTCAGGATTTTATTAAAGACACGGAGGCGGATATTATCACTCAATCAATCCTACTCCGGATAGCAGCAAAATAACAGAATGAAAACACACAAGAAAAAAAGTTAGAGAGCCTCTCAAGATAGACACGCCCCTCTGCCTGTGGACATCCAATCAGCTGTGTCTCTGCAATAGAAAGTGTAGAACTCCTGAGGCAGCAACCTTCTTTCTTTGAATAAACTCCAAACTGATAACTTCACAGTAAATTCCACTGTGTCAAACAACTCAGCACATAGTCTTGAAGTAACAGCCTTTAACCTGAGAAAGATAGAAGAAAATGATGATAGGGTGGGAATACCATGGGTGGGATATTTGCCTCCGTGTCTTTAATAAAATCCTGACTTTCCCTCACAAAGTTAGGAAAATCCCAAAATTTTATTACAAGACCGGAGGCTTCATATTATTGCAAGTTCAAAACTGATCAATGACATTAGCAGACACATGTGTAATAGGTTTAAAATAAAAGGTGGATTCACTGGACCAGTCAGACGCTTTGAGGATGTCTTTCAAACGACCTCCAGAAAGGTAAAATTTGAGGTCATAGCTCCTCTAGAAGAATGAGCTCCAAAATCTGTAATATAGATACCCGCTGACTGCATGATCCAGCGTATCCATCTAGCAAAAGTAGCAGATGAAACAGGAAAATGTGGTTTCCTAAATGAAATCAACAACTGATGGGAATTAATTGATTGAACCTTAGCAGTAGCCAGTTTAAGCTCAAAGACAATTCACTACACAGAGTTGAGGTCTCAGAGGAAAAGCGGGATACACAATTTTCCCTAGAAAAAAATTTTTTTCTTCTAGTAATTCAAAATGTAATACCGTCTGGAACAAAAGAACGCTCCCTAATATCTAGAGCCTTGATATCAGAAACTCAACGAAAATAAATTTGGCAAAGTAACATTGTGAGTTTGGCGGAAAGTTGTTTCAACAATAACTAATTGTTATCCGGCCAAGACACCAGAAAACGTAGGACAACACTGACATCCCAATGAACAGAATATCTAGAACTAGGAGAACTAGATAATTTAATGCCTCGCATAAGTTTTACACCCTAAAGGATGTTGGCCAACAGGTAAATTATGAATCAGATCATGACCTGCTGAAATGGCTGATCTGTAGCAGTTGATAACTCTATAGGCCTTTCCTTGCTGAAAGCAAGAAGAAAGGAAATTGATGAATTCAGTTAGATCAGCAGAAACGGGATCCAGACCCCGTTCCAAGCACCAACGTGATCAAACAGTCCAGCATGACTTGTAACAGGTGTCACGGAGTCACTAGGAAATAACGACACTGACAAGTACAGATAAAATTTAAAATAAACTTTATTTTAAATACAACAGTGGCAGTAAGAAATAATACACTCCCACGAGTCCAGGGAAGAACAGTACACACTTTCTTCAACCTTTTCTAGATATACTACACCATGAGACGCCCCCCCATTTCTTATCTGTTTGTTTCTAATCCTCTAGATGGTCTGGACCTCCAGGATCTGCTTCTTTGAGGAAAGAACGGGTAGGGAACCCTGGTCTCCACAGAACAGGACTCTCTCCCAAAATTTGAGGGGTCTTGGTAATTTTTGAATTGTCCCTGATGAGGACCTTGATATGATCTGCCGGGAAATCAACCCCTGTGTTTCCCAGCCTTCCCAAAAACTCTCTTAGTGAACACTCTTTTACTTGATGTTTGAGCCTTATCTAAGGCTGTAAAAGTAGTGACATACTTCCCAAGTTCTTTTAAGAAAGAGTCACTGAACAGAAGGCCTGCTGCTTCTGAAGATGCCATCTCTGTTCATTTTGGGTACATTTTTAACAAAATCGCACTGTGTCTTTCAGTAGACAATGAAGTGTTAACATTGCTGAGAAGACATAAGGCCCTCTGAATCCATCCTCTCAAGACAGAAACACCCACAGGTGAACCGGTAGTAACTGAATCCTCAGTTAGTTCAAAACTAAATCCTGACAATTTTTTAGGGACCTACACAGTCCCTTTCTAGGGTCCTTCCCCAACTTAGAGAGATATTGAAGTAAACAGGGGTAAATCACTGGAGTGTCACAAACTGATTCAATTGATGGTCATAGACATTCAGCCCATAATTTATTCTTTGATTTATTATCCAGTGATCTCCTGATCCAATACTCAATGAATTTTGCTACTTGATCCTGTGATATCCATTCAGAGGAACGCAATATATATGAATTTATATATATATATATATATATATATATATATATACATACATACAGGCTGTATAAAATCAGATATTCCCAAATGGATTATAGGCAGAAAAACGATGTATATATAAATATACCACACAATCCAATGCAGTAAATGTTCTCCGATGAGAATGAGGTAAAAAATCCTGTCAGAGAAACATAACTACACAGAAAAGGCGCGTCCTACCTTTCCGCGCATGCCCAGACCCGAATCAGACATTTGCCCAAAAACAAAATGGCCACCGTAACGTCGCGATAAAGGAGCGATGCCAGAATGGTAATGCGCATGCGTGAAGGCCTAATGACCAGGTGAATCGAAAGCAAAGTTGCATAAGGTGAAAAATAAACAGACAAGCAAATAAAAACATACAAATCTCACAAGCCATCGGCTGGAGGCAGAAGGACCTGAAAGCCATTGAAGGAAGCAGGCGACGAATGGAAGCATGCCGCGCGCACTTATGCTTTACACACCGGTAGCTTTTATTTTGGCTGCTCTTCAAAAGATGTGGACTTCAACGGGGACTTACTTTTAACCTAGTAAGTCTTATTGTAGCAATGGATAGCGCCGGGGAGGGAGGGAAGGGATCTACCAGCCCTCTAAACCTTTTTAGTAAAGGGGAAAACAAGGGTGCGTATTATATATGGGCACTCTTGTTTTCCTCTAAAATCTTGGGCATAATATGCATCTGCGTATTATACACAGGTATGTATTATACCTGGGATTTTAAGGTAAAATATATAAGAAAAGTTAAAATGGGAAAAAAGCAAGGAATAACTTTTAATAACAATAAAGTGTAAATGATATCTGTGTAATACTTATATCCTGTGTATCAGCAAAGAAAGAGGGTTGCTGCCTCAGGAGTTCTACACTTTATATTGGAGAGACACAGCTGATTGGATGTCCACAGGCAGAGGGGCGTGTCTATCCTGAGAGACTCTCTAACGTTTTTTTTTGTGTGTTTTCATTCTGTTATTTTGCTGCTATCTAGAGTAGTAAAGATTGATTAAGCGATAATATGAAGCCTCTTCATATAATGATACCCAGGAGTTACTGACACCTGAAAGGGTCATTAGAACAAAATTCAAACCACCATCAGACTTTTATCCAGCATCTGCAAAGGGCCTGTTAATAGAAACTTTTTATAAACTAGTGATGGAGGATTAGAAGAAAACTATAGCTAAGCTGCCCCTTAGAAAACATAATCTCAGCCAAGAAGAAGCACAAGTTTTGCGGAACTTTCTGAAAATCAAGAGCTTACAATCAGAGAAGACGACAAGGGGGGACGACTAATTGTCCAAAACACTGAAGATTATCTGAAGGAGGGTGAGAGGATTTTGGGAGACTCCAAGTCATATAGGGAGTTAAAAGAAAATCCATAGACCCAATTTCAAGAAAAAATACTGGATATGTTGAATTGGGCGCACAGGAGGAATATTATAACTAAACAGGAATCTTGATATTTATATATACCACATGCCAAAATAGCTTTTTTCCATCATACACTTAAAGTACACAGAATACTAGGAGATCCTCCTGGGCGCCCTATCATATCTAGAATTAACAATATGACATCCCAATTGTCGGCTTTTGTGGACTCGTTCTTATGAAAATATGTTGTACAATTACCTGCATATAATCGTGATTCTCAGCAAATTGTGGAATATCTGGAAAATATAAGATGGCAAGAAGGTTTTTTATGGGCAACCTTAGATGTAGCTGTCCTATACACATGATGTGGGGTGTGGAGGCAATATCATATCTTCTGGATCTAGATTCAGAAATAGGCAGACAGCCAGAAGGAGTTTCTGTTGAAATGTATTTTACTTATATTAACACATAATTTTTTTGAGTACCAGGGCAAGTATTTCTACCAGGTCTGAGGGATGGGTACCAAGTTCGCCCCCAGTTACGCCAATTTGGCTATGGGATAATGGGAGGCCAAACATGTCTGGGTGGAAGGGTAATGGGGGGGACGAACTTGGTATATTATGGGAGATATGTAGACGATATTATCGTCATATGGCAAGGCTCTCGCATGGCTCTTTTAATCTATGGCAACCAGGATTAGAATTTAGCTGGACTATACATGAAAAAGAGAGAGATTTTCTGGACCTGAAGTTGAAAATATATCCAGAGAATAATGATATTCTCACTAGTACTTATAATAAAATACTTGCTAGCAATAGTTGCCTAAGCGAAGATAGTAACCACAATTCTAAGTGGTTAAGAAATATTCCATTCGCTCAGTATCATAGGATCCATCAAAACTGTAATAAGATTGAGCAGTTTGATAAAGAAACTATGGAATTAAAGAAAAAAATTCTTGAGAAAGAATATAAAGAAGATCTGGTACAGGGGGCATTTGAGAAAGCAAGGCAACTAGATAGGAAAACTATATTAAAACCTAAAAAGAAAAAACGGAAGCAAATTGATGAAATAAAAGAAGGTTTTGAGAATAAAAACAAAAATTAGTTCCATCAGGAGTTTAGTTTTGTGACTCAGTATAACTCCCAAGCCAATCCTATTAAGAAATTAGTTCAAAAGCATTGGAGAATTTTAGAACAGGACCCATTGTTACAATCCATTATAGGAAAAACTCCTAGATTTGCCTTTAGGAAAGCTAAAAATATACAGGCCCACATTGCAAAGAGTAGACCAAAAACTCTAGAAAGGAAAAAAGAAGAAGATAGAGGACTATGTTGTAACCCCTATTTTAGGAATGATGGAGTGAATATCTCAAGTGTAGGCAATTTCAGATGCCGCTCAGCTAGATGTCAAACTTGTCTATTTATAAAAAATAGATGTAAAGAATTTTGTAGTTTCTCCACAGAAGAAAATATAATATAAAGGGTTTTATTACTTGTAATTAAAAAATCCTAATCTATCTGATCATGTGTGGCTGTGGGTTGCAATATATAGGCCGCACCACGAGGCATCTGAGAGAAAGAATAGGGGAGCACCGTCAAAATATTACTAAGAAGGATAAGTCACACAGTATCTCAAGACATTTTGAGAATTATAAAAATGTCCAAATCTTGGGATTAGAGGCAGTTTCGCCAAAATAGAATAATAGGTACCGGGAATTATGTTGCAAGGAGGCGAAATTGATTTATAGGATGAATACACTTACCTCACTAGGTCTTAAAGGGATAATAATGTCCCAGAAAATGTTTTTTATAATTTTGTAGGGATTAAAATGCTGAGTTTAATGCAAAAAAAATGTATCTCTCAAACCGCTATGGTTCGAGAGATATATTCATTCAAAGTTTGATGTTTCCTGCTGTCAGCTGTAAAGCTGTCAGCAGGTGATCCATGTCAGCCGACACAAGGCTCTGCAACAGAGCCGCAGTTGTGTTTTTTTAAACAGAATGACTGCATTGCAGTGGTCTACTAAGTGTGCTTGCAAACCAGGCACACTTGGTAGACCACTGCAATGCAGTCATTCTGTTTAAAAAATGCGATTGCGGCTCTGCTGCAGAGCCTCTGTGTCAGCCGACATGGATCTCCTGCTGACAGATTTACAGCTGACAGCAGGAGACGTCTAACTTTGAATGAAGAGATCTCTCAAACCATAGCGGTTTGAGAGATATGTTTTTTGCATTAAACTCAGCATTTTAATCCCTACAAAATGATAAAAACATGTTCTGGGACATTACTATCCCTTTAATGAAAATATAGATATGAGTCAGATAGTGTATATTTTAATGAAACACGTTAGGTGTTTTGAGATTGTTTTTAGTACATTGAATGTACAATACATTTTAAGATTTTTTTAATTAAATACACTTGCAAAAGAGTCCTGTCTTCGAGTGGTAGCTGTGAGAGAAGGAGGACTAAGGACGAAAAATATTTTTACTATGTGCTATCAGACTGAGAGGCTGGTTAAGCCTCTGTCTCTAGTAAGTACCCATCTTGAGGGGCTGGAGGTGCTTAAAAAGTTTGAAAGGTCCATTTGTCGAGAAGGATCACTCTTAGAGGGGTTTTTGCTCTGGGTCTGCTTTTCTTTTTGTTTCTATACAGAAGAAGTTCTGTGAAAGTCACGCGACCAGGTGACGGAGCCCAGCAGCATCCCGAAAAGGAATAAAGCCTTTACCAAATAAGTTACCAGAGAACTGAGATTTATGTCTGTACAAACATACGGTGACTTATTTATCTTACACACTGTTCTAGCGTTCTTGGAACTGTGAGAGTAGTTTTCCAAATATACAGGTGGATACTTGCTATTTGTATTGTCCACATCACTAGACCCTATTCCCACTGTGTCACCGGTGGTCTGTGGCACACTATCCTGCTCTTCAGAACCCTGTTGACCTTTCATCTCAGCAGCAGCAGGAAATACAGCAGCAGCGAACTTCACAAGTTCCAAAATCTGACTACTGGGGGTGGTGGTGATGCCCATCCCCATATCTGTCTCCCATTCCTTCTCAGTTTGGGCTAAAAAGGCCATTCATGTTTCTTCGCCCCCTCCCCCAGCTTCTCCACTATCATCATCACCACCACCACTAGTCCCTCCTTGCTGCTGCTCTATTACAGACGTCTCACTGTGCGGAGTTGATGAGAAATGTGAAAGAGGATCTCCTACTGTCACACTTGCCATCTCTTTTTGACCTGAAGAAGGCAGACTGGCAGCACTAGCAGCAGGCACAGACAGCTGATCTGCGCTCATGGTGGTGGTGGTATAATTGCTGGTAGGCAACAATTCTGCCTTATTCTGGGCAATGCTGTGGTGGTAAGGGGACTCCCAGGATCAGGGGACTGTTGTGGGCTCCCTTGGCCACTCTTCTGTCCACTGTGTATTACTTCCCCTACACCTCAGCATCAGCAGGCGGATCTACTATTGTAATGCTAGTCCCACTGGCTGCTTCACCATCGCTGACACAAATCACATCAATTTCAGTCTCTCAGTCTTCCTCCTCACTAGAACTATGATCACCCCCTCCATCACTCCTAACGCTTGGAGTCCATAGCTGCTGGATCTTATTAGCAGCAATAGTGGTGGGACTGCTTGGGGATGTGTCTTATGGTCCCCTGCTGTCACACTTGGCATCATCTTCCCCCCCCCCGAGAATCACAAGACACACTGGCAGGTGCAGCACTGACAGCAATCACAGGTAGCTGACCTGTCCTGCTCACTCTACCCTCTTTTTCTGCCTGTGACACAAATTCCCCAAGATTCCTAGGGCTGATGCAGGGGGACTGGCCATCATTGGGTCTGGGGAATCAGGGCATCCAGACCCTTTAATGTTGGCAGTGATCCTTTCCTCCTCCTCGGAGACACTGGACACATAATGGTCCTTCCAGCTCCTCCCTTTATTACTATTCCAAGTGCTCCTAGTGATGTCGCACACTATGACCTTCTCCTGCATCAATTTGTCACAATATTGCGCAGCACGACAGCCTCTTTCTCTCCGTAGCTGCTTGTATTGTGTTTCACCACCATGTGTTGTAGTATGGAATGTAGGACACATATTAATATGGATTTACATGCAATCAGAGTAAACCTTACATTGTGATCTCTCATTTTCATATGTCTACAAGGAATTCAGGTAATGTGTTAGACATATTATAAAACAAGGAATATCTTGTGAAGATGGGTCATTCTGATATCAATCAGCTACCCTCACATTGAAAGCACCCACTAGATTAAAACACTGATTTTAGGTAGGTTCAAAGGCTCATGTATTTTCAACCCATGGTTTTCAGAATAAGCTGTGACAGAAGTCAGAATAAACATAAACAGATGTATTAAATCCTGTCTCCAAGCCCTTCCTAACAGTGCACGGTTCAAAATATCCTGAATTAGTCGCAAGTGAGTATCATTAATGTGGGCAGAGCCACTGATTGACTATACCTTTGTTCATGGGATAGGATTAAGAAATCCTGCACCATTGGGAGTGATGAGGACAATATTGAGCTCCCTTGAGCTAAAGGACCCATATCTCAATCTGATTCACTGTCAGGGGGTGGGCTGGAAAACGGTGACTGGTTGAGGAGAAGGTAGCGGGTGTAGCTCCAGTAGATCTTAAACCAGTTAATGAAAGCGCACTACTTGTTGTGTGAGGAATATTGGGATCCTCAGGCAAACTACAATTTAGGCTCAGAGCTGTAAGATAACCCGCATGTAAGCATTCATAATCAGAATAAGAGAGGGAGGTTTCTGATGATGCCTACCTCTTCCCTGCCAAAGAAATCAACAGACTGGTCTCTGCTTTCTGGGTGGTTATATGGACCTGAAATATTCTTCTGAGCCTCCCTACAAGAAGGATGAACTTTTTAAAGGTTTCTCCAGACATTCTTTGATATTCCCTATCAATGATGTTCTGTCATCTCTCATATCTGGTGAATGGAAGGTTCCTGAGAGGAAGATAGTCTTATCCTGCAGAATGAGATGACTCTTTCCTTTGGACTCTAAGGAGCTGTGTAAATGAGAAGGACCTAAAGTGGATTCAGCTGTCACCAGAGTCCTGAGAAGATCAGCCATTCCATTAGAAGATGGCTCAAATTTTGAAGATCCAATGGATATAATGGGATGGGGCATCTGCTAATAAAGCTTTTGAAGCCTCCACAGCAAGCTTTAGTCACTGCATTGCTGCTGTTACATTAGCCAGGTCCATAAGGGTCAGGCTTTCTGAATTACAGGGCAATATATCCTACAAGTTTGCTAGAGATGAGCTTCTAAGAAAACGTTCTGCTCTCACCTTAGTGGTGGATTCCTTATGTGAAGTATACTTCAAAATTGGGTTCATTTCAGCCAGATCCATACCCTGGCTGTTGCATCCAACAGAGCTGTCTGGCTCCAAACCTTGACTTCAGATACAGCCTCAAAGAATCATCTCTTCTCTTTGACAGTTAAGAGCTTTTTGGACTGGAATCAGATTCCTTGATTGAGAGAATCACAGATAATAAGAGGCGACTACCCCAACAGCTCCATTTTCCTCTAGGCACCAACGAACCTTAGGTAAAGATTCCAGCACCTCCTGCTCTACCAATGATAGACCTTCTTCCCACTCTCAGGGTTCCATTAGGCCCAGGGGACATGGATGATCCTCTGCGGGTACTTCCCCAGATCAGTGATCATCCTCCTGATGCCACAAGCTTTTTGGAACATTTACTGTGGGTTGCAGACCCTGATTCCTCCTTTCAGCCTGGGAAGAAATCACCTCAGATCTCTGGATTCTCAGTGTCTTCTCAGAAGACTACACAATAGACTTTCTACACATTCCAGCAAGTTATTTTTGCCCCACGCCAACACCTGTGGCTCCTCATTTGTCAACCCCTTCAGTAGGCTGTCAGGTCCTTCCTCAATGCCAGAGTCCTTATTCCAGTTCTTATTTATCAGCAGAAATAAGGCACATGCTCTGTGCTCTTTGTCATCCCAAAGTCCTCCAGAGGGTTTTGGTTGATTACATACTTCATGAACATCAATTGATGCATCCAAATGCAGCATTTCAACATGGAAACGTCAAGATCCACCACAGAGGTCCTTTATCCTGGAGATTTTATGGCAATGGTGGACTACAGGGATGCCCATCTCCACATCCCTCTACATCCCCTACTCCATCAGTTTCTGAGACTTGCTGTTACCTTGACAGAAGGCTTGGTACATCTGCAGTTTCAGGCTCTACCATCTGATATATCCACAGCTCCCAGAATAGTCACAAAAAGTCTTGTAGTGATAGCCACTCATCTTTGTCAACAAGGTATCTTTGAGATCTCATAGTCAGATGACTGGATGATGAAAACATAATCTCTCTCCCTTCTGAATCAACATCTATTGGTGATTTTAAAGACCCTTTGATTATTGGGATGTTGAAAAACCAAGGGAAATCACACCTGACCTCATCCCCAAACCAAGCAATTACTAGGCCTGATCTTCTCATCAATTACAGGCTGTCCAATCTTCTTCCAGCATCAGAGAGCTTATGTCCCTTCTAGGACTGATATCCTCAGCCATATACCCAGTTGCCTGGGCACTGCTGCATGTCAAGCAACTTCAGGCTTTTGTT
The DNA here is from genome assembly GCA_037306005.1 of Rhinophrynus dorsalis. NCBI lineage: Eukaryota > Metazoa > Chordata > Amphibia > Anura > Rhinophrynidae > Rhinophrynus > Rhinophrynus dorsalis. The sequence goes on from CM074725.1 coordinate 261,702,561, forward strand.
CTTCAGGCATTGAACAGGAACCAGAAGTCCTTTCAACAAAGAATTAGGATTCCCTCAAGATCACGCAGATTGTGGCTGGACAAGAAGAATATTCATCAGGGTCTCAAGTGGCACATTCTAGTACAATATGTCTTAACGTTGGATGCCAGCAATCTCGATTGGGGAGTCTACCTCCTGTATCTGTTAGTGCAAGGTTCATGGTCAGTCTAAATCTCCAAAAGGTCAGGGAACTGATGGCAGTTTGGAAGCACTTTCTCCACTACAACAACGTATTGAGAGGAACAGCAGTCAGAATCCAATCCGACAACAGATCAGTGGTAGCTTATATAAACCGGCAAGGTGATAGAAAGAGTCAGACTCTAACCCTTCTAGCCTTTTGTATTTGCTTCTGGGCACAAAAGCCTCTCCTGTGTTGAGAAGCAGTTCATCTCAAGGGAAGTTTGAACTCTTAAAAGGATTATCTGAGCGGCACAGGAGAATGGTGCCTGAATCAGAAGGACATTTTTACATATCTCAGTTGTGGAGGATGCTGGAGACAGACCTATCGGCTTCCAGAAAGAATTAAAAATCCCCCAAATTCTACTAATTGAGATGAATTGAGCTGAAGGGATCATCTCAAAGCAGTATATGCACGCCTGTAAGCTGGGACTTTAGGATGGGATACATCTACCCTCCAATTCAAGGTTCTGAAGAAACTGGTTCACGATCAAGCAAGCAGTCTTCAGTTGCTCACTCTGACCGCATGAAAAGGGAACTCCTGCCCTCCTAGCGGATTTCTTCTTCTGTCATCAAAGCCCTACATCATAGTCATAAGAGGGAACCACTTTAAAGTCCTTAACACTTAGAGAACCTTTCCCCCTGGTGCCAGTCAGGAGGATTTTCCCCACAATCTGCTGTAAATATCGCTATCCTCAACTTCCTCCCACAAGACTTAGTCAAGGGTCTTCAAGGCTCTTTGAAGCTGCATTCAAGTGGACTGCAAACAAGTTGGAGTTTGAATGAATCTGGTAAAAATGAACATGGCGAGTGTGTCTGGTGTTTATTAAGGGTTAAAAAATTATATTCATTTTGTGTGGGTATTGCAAGGGTTAAAAAAACAACTGTTGTGTTTACTGTGGTTTCTGTCTGCTTCTGAGTGATTAAGGGTGATTGCTAAGGGGAGTCACCTGGCTGTAGTGCTACTTTAAACACAGCCCCTAGGCTCATTTGAGCTGGTTCTTTGAGGCTGCATTCAAGTGGACTGCAGACAGGTGGGAGTTTGAAAGAATCTGGTTAAAAAAAAAAGTACATGCAAGTGTGTTTGGTGTTCATTAAGGTTTAAAAGAAGTATATTTATTTTGTGTGGGTTTTGCAAGGGTTAAAAAAAACAACTGCATTCAAGTGAACTGCAAGCAAGTGGGAGTTTAAAAGAATCTGGAGTAAGAAATAAGTAGGAGTAGGAAGTCAGCAGAGCTCTGTGGTGAAGGGAATTTCAAGGAATTTGCTACATTCACATTGAAATTTGGTTTACTGTACCTTAGAGTGAACATTAGAGGACAGTATAAATCTATTTGAATTGTAAAACCAAGCATGAGTGATAGCAGGTTAGACAATCTCACTCAGTGCACTTCTTGTCACATGTTTGACCACTTGGAGCAATTGTTCCAGTGGTCATACCGTTGTGCCAACTGTGAGAATATTATCTTTTTAGAGTCTAAGATATTGGATTTGGAAAGAAATATTGCAACATTGCGAGACATTGGTAAACCTGGAAAGGAGTTTAGAAATCATAGAGCAGGTAGTATGTGGGGTTAGTGGTGAAGAGGGTGGAGTTGTAGATGAGGAGCAACAGATAGGCAGCTGGGTAACAGTAAGGAGCGGAGGTAGTGGGCAGAGGAAGACCAGTTCTGAGTTGATCCCAGACAATTCCTCACTGAACAAGGGAAACCGCTAACCCCAGATGTACATTTCGGCCTTTTTGGGCCTAATTGGTGAGGTGCAGCCGATCCCTCAAGGCACTGTGAGCAGTGGATTCCCCTCATTACTCTTAGGCTGCCCAACACCAAAAGTAAATTGCATATGTAGAAAATAAAGTCACAGATGCTCAACTAGGCTCATGAACTAGCAAATACATGCAAGAAACTCACTGGGACTATGTCCTCGCTCCCAGGGTGCAATTTCATTTAGTTGACAAGTACCACACACAGAGAGGAAATCTTCTGAAACATATCATACTGTTCCTGCCAAATGACAGTCCAGCCACAAATTGACAAACAGTTCCTCTCAGAACAATGGAAACAGCTAACCCCAGACATACGTTACAACCTTTTTGGGCCCGTTTGGTGAAGTGCAGCAGATCCCTCTAAGCACTCATCTTCTGTATTCCCCTCATTATTCTTAGGGTGACAAACCCCAAGAGCAATTTGCATATGTAGACAGAAATGTCAGAGATGCTCAACTAAGCCCATGAGCTAGCAAATACATACAAGAAGCTCACTGGGAATGTGTCCTCACACCCAGAGTGCAATCTCTTTTAGCTCACCAGTACCATACACAGAGAGGAAATCTTCTGAAGCATATCATACTGGTCCTGTCAAATACCAGATAATTCCTCGCTCAACAAGGAGAACAACTAACCCCCAAGCATACGTTTCAGCCTTCTTAGACCTCGTCTGTGAGGTACAGCTAATCTCTCGTATCACTGTGAGCAAGGGGTTCACGTCTGGATTCCACTCATTACTCTTATGGTGACCAACACCAAGATCAATTTGCATAAGTAGAAAGAAAAGTTAGAGATGCTAAACTAGGCTCATGAGCTAGCAAATACATTCAAGAAGCTTACTGGGACTGTGTCCTCACGCCCAGAGTGTAATCTCTTTTAGCTCACCAGTGCCATACACAGAGAAGAAATCTTCTGAAGCCTATCATACTGTTCCTGCCAAATGACAATCCCTCTCGGAACAAGGAGAACAGCTAAACCCACATGTACATATCAACCTTCATGAGCCTTATCACTGAGGTGCAGCTGCTCTATCTAGGTACTGTGGGAAAGGGGTCCATGTCTGGATTCCCCTCATTACTCTTAGGGTGTCCAACCCCAAATGCAATTTGCATATGTAGAAAGAAAAGTCAGAGATGCTCATCTAGGCTCATGAGTTTCATCCTTCTTAGACCTCAGCTGTGAGGTGCAGCTAATCTCTCGTATCACTGTGAGCAAGGGGTTCACGTCTGGATTCCACTCATTACTCTTATGGTGACCAACACCAAGATCAATTTGCATATGTAGAAAGAAAAGTTAGAGATGCTAAACTAGGCTCATGAGCTAGCAAATACATGCAAGAAGCTCACTGGGACTGTGTCCACACACCCATGGTGCAATATCTTTTAGCTCACCAGTGCCATACACAGACTGGTCCTATCAAATGCCAGACAATTCCTCTCTGAACAAGGAGAACAACTAACCACAAGCATACTTTTCAACCTTCATAGACCTCATCAGTGAGGTGCAGCTAAACTCTCTAGGCAATGCGAGCAAGGAGGTCATGTCTGGATTCCACTTATTACTCTTATGGTGACCAACCCCAACATCAATTTGCTTATGTAGAAAAAAAAGCTAGAGCTGCTCAACTGGGCTCTCTAGTTGAAGCATATCATACTGGTCCTGCCAAATGACAGACCAGCCACAAAATGCCAGACAATTTCTCTCTGATGAAGAGAAACAATTAACCCCAGATGCACATTTTAGCCTTCTGGGACCTCATCACTGATGTGCAGCTGATCCCTCTAGGGTACTGTGAGCAAGAGGTCCACGTCTGGATTCCCCTCATTACTCTTAGGGTGACCAACACCAAGAGCAATTTGCATATGTAAAAATTAAAGTTAGAGATGCTCAACAAGGCTCATGAGCTAGCAAATACATGCAAGAAGCTCACTGGGACTGTGTCCTCACACCCAGGGTGCAATCTCTTTTAGTTCACCAGTGCCATACATAGAGAAAAAATTTTGGACGCATATTATACTAGTCCTGCCAAATGACAGTCCAGCCACAAAATGCCAGACAATTCCTCTCTGAACAAGGAAAACACCTAACCCCAGAAGCCTTTTTTTTTTTTTTTTTTTGGTTTTACCAATAAGGTGCAGCTGATCCCTCGAGGCACTGTGAGCAAGGTGTCTATGTCTGGGCTCATGAGCTAGCAAATACATGCAAGAAGCTCACTGGGACTGTGTCCTCGTACCCAGGGTGCAATCTCTTTTAGCTCACCAGTGACATACACAGAGAGCAAATCCTCTGACCCATATCATACTAGTCATGCCATCAGTGAGGTGCAGCTGATCCATCAAGGCACTGTGAGCAAGGGGTCCATGTCTGGATTCCCCCCATTACTGTTAGGCTGACCAACCCCAAGAGCAATTTGCATAAGTAGAAAGAAAAGTCAGAAATGGTCAACTAGGCTCATGAGCTAGCAAATACATGCAAGAAGCTCACTGGGACTGTGTCCTCCTACCCAGGGTGCAATTTGATTTAATTCACCAGTGTTATACACAAAGAGCATATCATACTGATTCTGACAAATGACAGTCCAATCACGAAAGGCCAGATAGTTTGTCTCTGAACAATGGAAACCACTAACCCCACACATACGTGTCAGCCTTCTTGGGCCTCATATGTGAAATGGAGCTGATCCATCTACGCACTGTGAGAAAAGGTCCACGTCTGGATTACCATCATTACTCTTAGGGTGACCAACCCCAAGAGCAATTTGCATATGTAAAAAAAAAAAAAAAAAGATGCTCATCTAGGCTCATGAGCTAGGAAATAAATGCAAGAAGCTCACTGGGACTGCGTCCTTGCGCCCAACGCGCAATCTCTTTTAGCTCACCAGTATCATACACAGAGAAGAAATTTTCCGAAACATATCACACTGAAACTGCCAAAAAAACAGTCCAGCCACAAAATAGTAGACAATTCTTATTTGAAGGAGAACAGCAAACCCCAAGCATACATTTCAGCCTTCATCTGTAAGGTACAACTGATCCCTCTAAACACTGCGAGCAAGAGGTCCATGTCTGGATTTTCCTCGTTACTCTTAGGGTGACCAACCCCAAGAGCAATTTGCATATGTAGAAAGAAAAGTCAGAGATGCTCAGTTAGGCTTATGAGCTAGCAAATACATGCAAGAAGTGCACTAGGAGTGTGTCCTCACACCCAGGATACCATTTCTTTTAGCTCACCAGTGCTATACACACAGAGAAAAACTTTTGAAGTATCACATACTGGTCCTGTCAAATGACAGTCCACCCATGAAAATCCAGACAATTCCTCTCAGAACAAGGAAAACAACTAACCCCAAGCAAACATTTAAGCTTTCTTGGACCTCACCAGTGACTTACAGCTAATCTCTCAAGGCACTGTGAGCAAGGGGTTCACATCTGGATTCCACTCATTACTCTTATGGTGACCAACCCCAAGATCAATTTGCATATGTAGGAAAAAAAGTTAGAGATGCTAAACTAGGCTCATAAGCTAGCAAGTACATTGAAGAAGCTCACTGGGACTGTGTCCTCACGCCCAAGGTGTAAACTCTTTTAGCTCACCAGTGCCATACACAGAGAGGAAATCAACTGAAGCACAGTCCAGCCACAAAATGCCTGACAATTCCTCTCTGAGCAAGGAAAACCGCTAAGCCCAGACGTAGGTTTCAGCCTTCTTGGGCCTCATGAGTGAGGTGCAGCTGATCCCTCTAGGCACTGTGAGCAAGGGATCTACTTCAGGATTTCACAAATTACTCTTAGGCTGAGAAACCCCAAGAGCAATTTGCATATGTAAAGAGAAAAGTCACAGATGCTAAACTAGGCTCATGAGCTAGCAAATACATGCAAGAAACTTACTTGGATTATGTTCTCAAGCCCAGGGTGCAATCTCTGAAGCATATCTTAATGTTTCTGCCAAATGACAGCCCAGCCACAAAATGCCAGATATTTTCTCTCTGATGAAGAAAAACAGCTAACCCCAGATGTACATTTTGCCCTTCTGGAACCTCATCAGTGAAGTGCAGCTGATCCCTCTAAATACTGTGAGCAAGGGGTCCACATCTGGATTCCCCTCATTACGCTTAGGGTGACCAACCCCAAAAGCAATTTGCATATGTAAAAATTAAAGTCAGAGATGCTCAACAAGACTCATGAGCTAGCAAATACATGCAAGAAGCTAACTGGGACTGTGCCCTCGCACCAAGAGTGCATTCTCTTTTAGCCCACCAGCATCACACACAGAGAGAGAAAATCTTCTGAAGCATTTCATTCTGGTCCTGCCAAATTACAGACCAGCCACAAAATGCCAGACATTTCTTCTCTGAACAAGGAAACTAGCTAATCCCATAAGAACATTTCAGCCTTTTTTGGGTTTCATCAGTGTGGTGCGCTAATCCCTCTAGGCTGACCAACCCCAAACGCAATTTGCATATGTAGAAAGAAAAGTCAGAGATGCGCAAATAGGCTCATGAGCTAGCAAATATATGCAAGAAGCTAAATGGGACTATGTCCTCACGCCCAAGGTGCAATCTCTTTTAGCTCACCGGTGCCATACACAGAGAGGAAATCTTCTGAAGCATATCATACTGGTCATGCCAAATACCAGGCCAGCCACGAAATTCCAGACAACTGCTCTCTGAACAATGGAAACCGCAAACCCCAGACGTACGTTTCGGCCTTCATTGGCCTCATCGGTGAGGTGCAGCTGATCCATCAAGGCACTGTGAGCAAGGGGTCCATGTCTGGATTCCCATCATTACTGTTAGGCTGACCAACTCCAAGAGCAATTTGCATAAGTAGAAAGAAAAGTCAGAGGTGATCAACTAGGCTCATGAGCTAACAAATACATGCAAGAAGCTCACTGGGACTGTGTCCTCGTACCCAGGGTGCAATTTGATTTAATTCACCAGTACTATACACAAAGAGAACATTTTCTGAAGCATATCATACTGGTCCTGCCAAATGACAATCCAGACTCAAAATGCCAGACAATTTCTCTCTGAACAATGGAAACCGCTAAGCCCAAACATACATTTCAGCCTTCTTGGGCCTCATCGGTGAGATGCTGCTGATCCATCTAGGCACTGTGAGAAATGGTCCACATCTGGATTACCATCATTACTCTTAGGGTGACCAAACCAAGGGCAATTTACATATGTAGAAAAAAAGTCAAAGATGCTCATCTAGGTTCATGAGCTAGGAAATAAATGCAAGAAGCTCACTGTGTCCTCACACCCAACGCTCAATCTCTTTTAGCTCACCAGTGCCATACACAGAGAAGAAATCTTCTGAAGCATTTCATACTGATCCTGCCAAAAAACAATACAGCCACAAAATTCCAGACAATTCTTATTTGATGAAGAAGAACAGCTAACCCCAGAAACACATTTCAGCCTTCTTAGACTTGAACTGTGAGGTGCAGCTGATCCCTGTAGACACTGTGAGGAAGAGGTCCACGTCTGGATTTTCATCATTACTCTTAGGGTGACCAACCCCAAGTGCAATTTGCATATGTAGAAAGAAATGTCACAGATGCTCAACTTGGCTCATGAGCTAGCAAATACATGCAAGAATCTCACTGGAACGGTGTCCTCGCACCCAGGATACCATCTATTTTAGCTCACCAGTGCCATACACAGAGAGGAAATCTTTTGAAGTATCTCATACTGGTGCTGTTAAATGACAGTCCAGCCATGAAATGCCAGACAATTTCTCTCAGAACAAGAAGAACAAACAAACCCAAGCGTACATTTAAGCCTTCTCAGACCTCATCAGTGAGATGCATCTAGTCTCTCTAGGCCCTGTGAGCAAGGGGCTCATGTCTGGATTCCACTCATTACTCTTAAGGTGACCAACCCCAAAATCAATTTGCATACATAGAAAGAAAAGTTAGAGATGCTAAACTAGGCTCATGAGCTAGCAAATACATGCAAGAAGCTCACTTGGACTATGTCCTCAAGCCCAGGGTGCAATCTCCTTTAGCTCACCAGTGCTATACACAGAGAGAAAATCTTCTGAAGCATATCATACTGGTCATGCCAAACAACAGTCCAACCACAAAATGCCAGACAACTTCTCTCTGAGCAATGGAAACCACAAACCCTAAACCCTAAACCCTAAACCCTAAACCCTAAACCCTAAACCCTAAACCCTAAACCCTAAACCCTAAACCCTAAACATACTTTTTGTCCTTCATTGACCTCATCAGTGAAGTGTCGCTGATCCATCAAGGCACTGTGAGCAAGGGTTCCACGTCTGGATTTTCCTCATTACTCTTAGGGTGACCAACCCCAAGAGCAATTTGCATATGCAGAAAGAAAATGTCAGAGATGCTCAACTAGCCTCATGAGCTAGCAAATACATGCAAGAATCTCACTGGGACTGTTTCCTCATGCCCAGGTGTAACAGGCCATAGGCCGTTACTGAGAACTTTCGCCTATGGACTGACCACTCATTTCCCTTTGCTACAGAATGTAGGACTATGGACTGTCGAATGTCACATGTTACATGGATGTTGAACGTGTTTGTATGTTATATTTTCGGGGGGTGCACGAACATTATGTACTCCCGGCGGTTCCCGGTGCGGGGTCTGGAAACATCGAGACTTCCTCGAGCGCGGGAACCAGGGGCAGTGAGTTGACGCCGCATTGGCCGACGTACGACTCACTTCACCCACCGATTGGCCAGGGCTGGAGCCACAGACTACCCACAGTGTGTGTACGTGCCTCCACCACTGGCCCAGCCCGGGATGTGTAACCCCAATCCCCCAAGTCCTTTGTCTGTACGTAAACGGGTTAATTTCAAATGTTGCAATATCGGGAGTAACATGCTGATGAGATCATCTGCCATTGGCCTTTTTTCCCCGATCCCTATTGGCCCTTTTTGCCCGTTTACCATTGGCCCTGTTGTTCCCCTTGTCACCTATCCTCTGTACCTGATTGGCCCATAGCCCAAGTCCCTATTAGAATGTGTAGCCCCTCCTGTCCCATTGTGACTTTGTGCCAACGTGTATAAAAACATGTGTTTTGGTTGAATAAAGGTGTGTTCGTTTGGCAGCAAGAAGTCTCCTGTGTCGTTCTTGTTCGGATGGTCTAAAGGATCCGCTCTGATCCCCATCCTAACAGACGCCTTTGAGCTGTTCACGTTTCTGCGAATCCCTGCCTCGAACTTCGATCTGCAGTCCTCTTGGATCTTCGGTCTCTGGTACTCGGCGAGAATTCGGTGTCCGAGCCGGTTCCGACGTTCGACGGGTTCGAGAGGACCACGAAGAGATTCACTCCAACCAGGGTGTTCGACGGAGCCTAGCCGCCCTCGAGAGCACAGAATCCGGTAACGACGGCCCAGGGCTTCCCGACTACCTGGGTTACAGTTATACCAGGATACAATCTCTTTTAGCTCAAAAGTGCCATACACAGAGAGGAAATCTTTTGAAGCATATCATACTCGTTCTGTCAAATGACAGTCCTGCCACAAAATCTCAGACATTTCCGCTTTGAACAATGGAAACCGGAAAGCTCAGACGTACATTTCAGCCTTCATTGGCCTCATCAGTGAGGTGCAGCTTATCCAGCAAGGCACTGTGAGCAAGGGGTCCATGTCTGGATTCCCCTCATTACTCTTAGGGTGACCAACCCCAAGAGCACTTTGCATATGTAGAAAGAAAAGTCAGAGATGGTCAACTAGGCTCATGAGCTAGCAACTACATGCAAGAAGCTCACTGGGGCTGTGCCCTCGTACCTAGGGTGCAACCTGTTTTAACTCACCAGCATTATATACAAAGAGAATATCTTCTGAAGCATATCATACTAATCCTGCCAAATGACAGTCCAGCCACAAAATGGCAGACAATTCCTATCTTAACAATAGAGACCTCTAACACCAGACTTACATTTCAGCCTTAGCGGTGAGATGCAGCTGATCTGTCTATGCACTGTGAGAAATGGTCCACGTCTGGATTACCATCATTACTCTTAAGGTGACCAAACCAAGAGCAACTTGCATATGTAGTAAAAAAAGTCAAAAATGCTCATCTAGGTTCATAAGCTAGGAAATACATATAAGAAGCTCACTGGGACTGTGTCCATGCGCCGAACGCACAATCTCTTTTAGCTCACCAGTGCCATACACATAGAAAAAAATCTTCTGAAGCATATCATACTGGTCCTGTCAAATGCCAGACAATTCCTCTCTGAAAAAAAGGGAACAACTAATCCCAAGTGCATGGTTCAGCCTTCTTAGACCTCGCAGTGAGGTGCAGGTAATCTCTCTAAGCACTGTGAGCAAGGGGTACACTATGGATTCCCCTCATTACTCTTAGGCTGACCTACACAAAGAGCAATCTGCATATGTAGAAAGAAAAGTCAGAGATGCTCAACTAGACTCATCACCTATCAAATACATGCAAGAAGCTCAATGGGACTGCGTCCTCACGCCCAGTGTGTAATCTCTTTTAGTTCACCAGTGACATATACAGAGAGAAAATCTTCTGAAGCATATACCGGTCATGCCAAATAACAGTCCAGTCACAAAATACCAGACAAATCCTCTCTGAACAATGGAAACCACAAAGACCAGCTGTACATTTCAACCTTCATAAGCCTCATCAGTGAGGTGCAGCTGATCCATCAAGGCACTGTGAGCAAGGGGTCCATGTCTGGATTCCCATCATTGCTCTTAGGGTGACCAACCCCAAGAGCAATTTGGATATCTAGAAAGTAAAGTCTGAGATGCTCAACTAGGCTCATGAGATAGAAAATACATGCAAGAATCTCACCGGGACTGTGTCCTCGAGCCCAGGGTGCAATGTCTTTTAGCTCACCAATGCCATACACAGAGAGGAAATCTTCTGAAGCATATCATACTGGTCCTGCCAAATGACAGTCCAGCCACAAAATGCCAGACAATTCCTCTCTGAACAAGGAAAACCGCTAACCCCAGACGTATGTTTCAGGCTTCTTGGGCCTCATTGGAAAGATGCAGCTGATCTATCTAAGCACTGTGAGCAAGGGGTTCACGTCTGGATTTCCCTCATTACTCTTAGGCTGACCTACACCAAGAGCAATCTACATATGTAGAAAGAAAAGTCAGAGATGCTCAACTAGACTCATCACCTATCAAATACATGCAAGAAGCTCACTGGGACTGTGTCCTCAAGCCCAGAGTGCAATATCTTTTAGCTCACCAGTGACATACACAGAGAGAAAATGTTCTGAGGCATATCATAATGCTCCTGCCAAATGACAGTCCAGCCACAAAATGCTAGACAATTTCACTGATGAAGAGAAACAGCTAACCCTAGACATACATTTCAGCCTTCTGGGATCTCATAAGTGAGGTGCAGCTGATTCCTCTAGGTCAGTGTTTCTCAATGTATGTCCTCGGGGCACACCAACAGTGCAGGTTTTCAGGATGCTCCTGCTTAATCACATGTGAGTAATTAGTGGCTCAGTCATTGTAATTGATTCACCAGTGATTAATTAGGAATATCTTGAAAACATGACCTAGTGGAGCTGAGAATCACTGCTCTAGGTACTGTGAGCAAGGGATCTACGTCTGGATTCCCCTCATTACTCTTAGGGTGACCAACCCCAAGAGCAATTTGCATATGTAAAAATTAAAGTCAGAGATGCTCAACAAGGCTCATGAGATAGCAAATAAATGGAAGAAGTTCAATGGGACTATATCCTCGCACCCAAAGTGCAATCTCTTTTAGCTCACCATAGACATACACAGAGAGAAAACCTTCTGAAGCATATCATACTGGTCATGCCAAATAACAGTCCAGCCACAAAATGCCAGACAACTCCTCTCTGAACAACGAAAACCGCAAACCCAAGAAGCACAGTCCAGCCTTTATTAGCCTCATCAATGAGTTGCAGCAGATCCATCTAGGCACTGTGAGGAAGGGGTCCATGTTTGGATTCCCCTCATTACTCTTAGGGTGACCAACCCAAAGAGCAATTTGCATATGTGGAAAGAAAATCTGAGATGCTCAACTAGCCTCATGAGCTAGCAAATACATGCAAGAAGTTCAATGGGACTGCATCCTCACGCCCAGTGTGTAATTTCTTTTAGCTCACCAGTGACATACACAGAGAGAAAATCTTCTGAAGCATATCATACTGGACATGCCAAATAACAGTCCAGCCACGAAATGCCAGACAAATCCTCTCTTAATAATGGAAACCGCTAACCCCAGAAATATGTTTCGGCCTTCATGGGCCTCATCGGTGACATGCAGCTGATCCATCTAGGCACTGTGAGAAATGGTCCATGTCTGGATTACGCTTAAGGTGAGCAAACCAAGAGCAAATTGCATATGTAGAAAAAAAAGGCAAAAATGCTCATCTAGGTTCATGAACTAGGAAATACACTCAAGAAGCTCACTGGGACTGTGTTCTGGCACCGAAAGCACAATCTCTTTTAGCTCACCAGTGCCATACACAGAGAAGAAATCTTCTGAAGCATATCATACTGGTCCTGCCAAATGACAGTGCAGCCACAAAATGCCAGACAATTCTTATATGACAAAGGAGAACAGCTAATCCCAGGCATACATTCCAGCATTCTTAGACTTCATCTGTGATGTGCAGCTGAGCCCTCTAGACACTGTGAGCAACGGGTCCTCATTACTCTTAGGGTGACCAACCCCAAGAGCAATCTGGATATGTAGAAAAAAAGTCAGAGATGCTCAATTAGGCTGCTGAGCTAGCAAATACATGCAAAAAGCTCACTGGGACTGTATCCTCGCGCCCAGGGTGCAATCTCTTTTAGCTCACCAGTGCCATACACAGAGAGGAAATTTTCTGAAGAAAATCATACTGGTCCTGCCAAATCCCAGACAACTCCTCTCTGAACAAAGAGAACAACTAATCCCAAGCATACGGTTCAGCCTTCTTAGACCTCACGGAGAGGTGCATGTAATCTCACTATGCACTGTGAGCAAGGGGTACACGTCTGGATTCCCCTCATTACTCTTAGGCTGACCTCCACCAAGAGCAATCTTCATATGTAGAAAGAAAGATCAGAGCTGCTCAACTAGGCTCATGAGCTAGCAAATACATGCAAGAAGCTCACTGGGACTGTGTCCTCGCACCGAGGGTGCAATCTCTTTTAATTCACCAGTGCCACACACAGAGAGAAAATCTTCTGAAGCATATCATACTGGTCCGGCCAAATGACAGTCCAGCCACAATTCCTCTCTCAACAAGGGAAACCGCTAACCTCAAACGCACATTTCAGCCTTCTTGGGCCTCATCAGTGAGGTACAACTGATCCCTTTAGGCACTGTGAGCAAGGGGTCCATGTATGGATTACCCTCATTACTCTTAGGGTGACCAACCCCAAGAGCAATTTGCATATGTAGAAAGAAAAGTCAGAGATGCTCAACTAGGCTCATGAGCTAGCAAATACATGCAAGAAGCTCACTAGGACAGTGTCCTCGTGCCCAGAGTGCAATCTCTTTTACTTCAGCTGTGCCATACACAGAGAGAAAATTTTGGAAGCATATCATAATGGTCCTGCCAAATGACAGTCCAGCCACGAAATGCCAGACAATTCCTCTCTGAACAAGGGAAACAGCTATCCCCAGAAGTACATTTCGGCCTTTTTGGGTTTTTTCGGTGAGGTGCAGCTGATCCCTCCAGGCACTGTGAGCTAGGGGTCCATGTCTGGATTCCCATCTTTACTCTTAGGCTGACCAACCCCAAGCGCATTTTGCATATGTAGAACGAAAAGTCAGAGATGCTCAGCTAGGCTCAGGAGCTGGCAAATACATGCAAGAAGGACTAGGAATAGGACTGTGTCCTCGCATCCAAGGTATAATCTCTTTTAGCTCACCAGTGACATACACAGAGACAAAATCTTCTGAAGCATATCATACTGGTCCTGCCAAATGACAGTCCAGCCACGGAATGTCAGACAATTCCTCTCTGAACAATGGAAACCGCTAACCCCAGACATACGTTTCAGCCTTCATTGGCCTCATCAGTGAGGTGCAGCTGATCCATCAAGGCATTGTGAGCAAGGGGTCCATGTCTGGATTCCCCTCATTACTCTTAGGCTGACCAACCCCAAGAGCAATTTGCATATGTATAAAGAAAAGTGAGAGATGGTCAACTAGGCTCATAAGTTAGCAAATACATGCAAGAAGCTCACTGGGACGGTGTCCTCATACCCAGGGCGCAATCTCTTTTAATTCACCAGTGTTATACACAGAGAGAAAATCTTCTGAATCATATCATAGTTGTCTTACGAAATGACAGACAATTCCTCTCTGAACAATGGAAACAGCTTACACAAAACATACTTTTCGGCCTTCTTAGAACTCATCAGTGAGGTGCAACTGACCCCTCTAGGCACTGTGAGCAAGGGTCCACATCTGGAATCCCCTTATTACTCTTAGGGTGACCAACCCCAAAAGCAATTTGCATATGGAGAAAGAAAAGGCAGAGATGCTCAACTAGGCTCATGAGCTAGCAAATACATGCAAGAATCTCACTAGGACAGTATCCTCACGTCCAGGGTGCAATCTCTTTTAGCTCACCAGTGCCATACACAGAGAGAAAATCTTCTGAAGCATATCATACTGGTACTGACAAATGACAGTCCAGCCACGAAATATGAGACAACTCCTCTCTGAACAAGGGAAACCGCTAACCCCAGATGTACGTTTTGGGCTTCTTAGGCCTCATCAGAGAGGTGCAGCTGATCTTTCTAGGCACTGTGAGCAAGGGGTCCATGTCCGGATTTCCCTCATTACTCTTAGGGTGACCCACCGAAAGCTCAATTTGCATATGTAGAATGAAAAGTCAGAGATGCTCAACTAGGCTCATAAGTTAGCAAATACATGTAAGAAGCTCACTGAGACTGTGTCCTCACACCCAGGGTGCAATCTCTTTTAACTCACCACTACCATACACAGAGAGAAAAAAACTTCTGAAGCATATCATACTGGTCCTACCAAATGACAGTCCAACCAGGAAATACAGACAATTCCTCTCAGAACAAGGGAATCTGCTAACCCCAGCTGTCTGTTTCAACCTTTTAGGAACTCATCAGTAAGATGCAGATGTTCCATTGAAGCACTGTGAGCAAGGGATCTATGTCTGAATTCCCATCATTACTCTTAGGGTGACCAACCCCAAGAGCAAAATGCATATGTAGAAAGAAAAGTCAGAGATGCTCAACAAGGCTCAGGAGCTAGCAAATACATGCAAGAAGCTCACTGGGACTGTGTCCTCGTAGCCAGAGTGCAAGCACTTTTAGCTCACCAGTGCCATACACGGAGAGAAAATATTCTGAAGCATATCATACTGGTCCTGTCAAATGCCAAACAACTCCTTTCTGAACAAGAGAAACTGCTAACCCAAAACCATATGTTTCAGTCTTCTTGGACTTCATCAGTGAGATGCTACTGACCGCTCTAGGAATTGTGAGTAAGGGGTCCACATCTGGATTCCCCTCATTACTCTTAGGCTGACCGACCCCAAAAGCAATTTGCATATGTAGAAAGAAAAGTCAGAGATGCTGAACTAGGCTCATGAGCTAGCAAATACATGCAACAAGCTCACTGGGACTATGTCCTCGCGCTAAGGGTGCAATCTCTTTTAGTTCACCAGTGCCATACACAGAGAGGGAATCTTCTGAAGCATATCATACTGATCCTGCCAAATGACAGTCCAGCCAAGAAATGCCTGACAATTCATCTATGAATTAAGAAAACAGGTAGCCCAAAACGTTCGTTTTGCTCTTCTTGGGCCTCATCGGTGAGGTGCAGCTGATCAAACTAGGCACTGTGAGCAAGGGGTCCACATCTGGATTTCCCTCATTACTCATAGGGGGACCAACCCCAAGAGCAATTTGCATATGTAGAAAGAAAAATCATACTTGCTCAAGAAGGTTCATGAGCTAGCAACTACATGCTAGAAGCTCACTGGGACTGTGTCCTCACCCCCAGCATGCAATCTCTTTTAGCTCACCAGTGCCATACACAGAAAGGCATTTTCTGAATCATATCATACTGGCCCTACAAAATGCCAGACCATTCCTCTCTAAAGAAATGAAACAGCTAACCCTAAACATATATTCCAGCCATCTTGGAATCTGATAGGGAGGTAAAGCTGGCCCCTCTAGGGCACTTTGAGCAAGGGGTCCATGTCTGGATTCCCCTTATTACTCTTAAGGTGACCAACCCCAAAAGCAATTTCCATATGTAGAAAGAAATGTCAGAGATGCTCAACTAGGCTCATGAGCTAGCAAATACATGCAAGAAACTCACTGGGACTGTGTCCTCGCACCCAGAGTGCAATATTTTTTTAGATCACCAGTGCCATACACGGAAAAGAAATCCTCTGAAGCATATCATACTGGTCCTGCCAAATGACAGTCCAGCCACGAAATGACACCCTTTTTTTTTTTTTTTTTAATAATCTTTATTTTGAAATGGAAAATACAATACAACATTTCTTTGTGCAGTAATGCTTTCCAATACAGAGTGCATTTAAAACAATAACATTCTTAATACCTGCAACGCAGTGCACTTTGGCAGCACACAGGTACATCTGAACTTTATTGTATCATCACTTTATTGAACTCAACACTTGTACTTTATTTCACTGTATTAAAGTCTCTGTGGGCATTCGCCTGGGGGATTGGGGGTGTGTGTGTGGGCATGGGTTAGGGTGGGTTAGGGGGCCAAGGGGAGGTGACAGTGATATTGGGCCATTGGAGGGGATGCTAGTCCTCCTCTTCAGGGCTGTCCCAGATGTTATAGTCTCTTAGCAGACTGTGGATCAGTCTGCGACAGTCCTGTGTTGTCCCCTGTTCTCTCCTCAGCACCAGACGATTCCTTGCAAACCACAGAGCGTCTTTGACACAGCACATGATGCGCCAGGCTTCCTGGTTAGCACCATACGAGTGTGTCCCTGGAAATAGTCCATACAGTACCGAGTGGTACGACAAGTGTCTCTTTGGAACAGAGTCTTTGAGTTCATTTTCCAGGTTATCTAACAGAGCTTGAGCAAAGGGGCACTGCCAAAAAACATGCAGGGCTGTTTCTTCTGCCATGCATCCTCTAGGGCAGTGTCAATACCTGCATAGGTTCCTTGCATGCATGAATGACCTGAGAGACAGACCCCCTGAATGGCCATCCATGCAGTGTCCTTCTGTCTGTTGGTGAGTCTCCCTGATTACACGTTCTGCCATACCATCTTGGAAGTGGCAGCTGGGAGTCCTGAAATTGTCTCTATAATGTCTTTTGCTCTGATGAGCTTATATATGACCTTTGGGGTCCACAGTTCTGATTTAACACCCTCCAGTTGGTTCTCCCTCACAAATCTACCAACATCCTGGTAGAACCAGGAGGTAGTCCAGTTGTAAGGTATGGAGCTGTCCCACCTGTCCCAACCAAGTCCCCTCCAAAGAGGAAGCAGGAAGAAACGGGACATGGCATTACCGGCAGATCACTGGTCGCTCTCTCTTAAAGTCCTCCACACACAGTTGCATACAAAGAAGGCCCGCAACATGGTGGGGATATCTAGCAACCACTTTCCTCCTTACACACATTTCAGCCTTCTTAGGCCTCATCAGTGAGGTGCAGCTGATCCCTCTAGGCACTGTGAGCAAGGGGTCTAAGTCTGGATTCCCCTCATTACTCTTAGGGTGACCAACCCCAAGAGCAATTCGCATATGTAAAAAGAATAGTCAGAGATGCTCAACTAGGCTCATGAGCTATCAAATACATGCAAGAAGCTCACTGGGACTCTGTCCTCGCCCACAAACTGCAATCTCTTTTACTTCACCAGTGCCATACACAGAAAAAAAATCTTCTGAAGCATATCATACCGGTCCTGCCAAATGACAGCCCAGCCACGAAATGCCAGATAATTCCTCTCTGAATAAGGGAAACAGCTAAGTCCAGACGTACGTTTCGGCCTTCTTGAGCTTCATCGGTGAGGTGCAGCTGATCTCTCTAGGCACTGTGAGCAAGGGGTCCACGTCTGGATTCCCCTCATTACTCTTAGGGCGACCAACCGCAAGAGCAATTTGCATATGTAGAAGGAAAAGTCCAAGATGCTCAATTAGGCTCATGAGCTAGCAAATACATGCAAGAAGCTCACTGGGACTGTGTCCTCACACCCAGAGTACAATCTCTTTCAGCTCACCAGTGCTAAACATAGAAAGGAAACCCTCTGAAGCATATCATACTGTTCCTGCCAAATGACAGTCCAGCCACAAAATGCCAGACAATTACTCTCTGAACAAGAGTAACCACTAACCCCAGACATACATGGGGAGATGCAGCTGATCCCACAAAACTCTGTGAGCAAGGGGTCCATGTCATGTTTCCCCTCATTAATCTTAGAGCAATTTACATATGTAGAAAGAAAACTAAGAGATGCTCAACTAGGCTCATGAGCTACCAAATACATGCAAGAAGCTCACTGGGACTGTGTCCTTGTGCCTGTCACGGATCCTACCCATTACTTGAGCCCTTGTCTGGCCATCAGACTGATTTAGCCAAAGACTGTGGACATTTTGCACTGTTTGGACTCTGCTTTGGGCCCGGTCATCCGAACTGGCCACCCATTACTCTAGCTAAAAAGACCTATGTTCATAGACTTTGTTTCATGTACTGTCGAATGGCCTTTGTTTAATATATTGTTGTGGTCGAGGGTTTACACACTCACCAACTACCAGTCGACAGGTACTGGAGCGGTGTGCGATCATCGCCACTGGATCAAACTTTCGGC
Source organism: Rhinophrynus dorsalis (assembly GCA_037306005.1). NCBI lineage: Eukaryota > Metazoa > Chordata > Amphibia > Anura > Rhinophrynidae > Rhinophrynus > Rhinophrynus dorsalis. The sequence goes on from CM074725.1 coordinate 261,721,322, forward strand.
GGCGGGGGCAGAGTTAAAAGCTGGGTCACTCGAAACGCTGGAGTTAGCATGCAAATATCTTCCATGGCCTAAACTGGGGTACCTTAGGCAGCTCAGGGATTGGTCACGGTTGGAGCAGGGCATTCAAAGTAGTCAAACAAAGGCTCCAACCTTGGGCCACTGTCCCTAAAATGTTTATGTAGCCACTCCAGCCATTGACTATGTGTACTGTAGCAAGACCCCCTGCTGTGTGTTAATTAAGCCATTATGAACTGCAATCAGACTTCCTGCCGTGTTTTATTTCATTCAAGCCCTCAAGTCTTTGTTGATCAAAACCTTTTGTATCTGAAATGTAATCATGTCTGAGTCATTGTGTTTGTTAGGCCATCTGCTGTTGACCTTTTGTCTACTGTATTGTGATTGAATTATGTTCTCATTGTATCTGGTTTCCCCATGAGTTTCAATGTGCTTGCTGTGTATAAATATGTGCGGTTTGGTGCAATAAAGATGAGAGTTACTTTTGAAGTGAACAAGTGTCCTGGAGTCTTATGTTCTAATGGTATTAAAGCGGCCACTCTGACTCCCATCTGAGCTGAGTATCCTGCATCATTCGAACGTCTACTGCCAGCATCCTGTGACCCAACTTCAGATGCTGTCAGGCGGCAACATGGACACTTCCCTGCTTCTTCAAGTTTCAGTGATCCTTTGATTCGAGCTACGGAGTGTTCGAACTGCTTGGCGACCGCTACCTTTGTTCCTGCTACACTTTCCCTGTTTGTCGTAGCCCGGGAGTAGACAGAGTTAACTACACCGGGGTTCGATGCTTCCTCGAGTCAACCACCGGACCGTTTATCTGCTCGACCAGTGCATCCAACAGCGCCAGTCCGGTGTCGAGAAGGAGAGACCCGGGAACGACGGCGGAAGGCGACGTGGTCCCTTCTTAGCTTCTGTTACAGTGCCCAGGGTGCAATCTCTTTTAGCTCACCAGTGCCATACACAGAGGAAAAATCTTCTGAAGCATATCATACTGGTCCTGCCAAATGACAGTCCAGCCACAAAATGCCAGCCATTTCCTCTCTGAACAAGGGAAACAGATAACCCCAGACGTATGTTTCGCTCTTCTTCAGCCTCGTCTGTGAGGTGCAGCTGTTCCCTTACTCACAGTGCCTAGAGGGATCAGCTGCACCTCACCGATGAAGCCCATGAAGGCTGAAACGTACGTCTGGGGTTAGCTGTTTTCCTTGTTCAGAGAAGAATTCTCTGGCATTTCGTGGCTGGACTGTCATTTGGCTGGACCAGAAAGATATGAGTCTAGTTGAGCATCTCTAACATTTCCTTCTACATATGCAAATTGCTCTTGGGGTTGGTCACCCTAAGAGTACTGAGGGGAATCCAGACACGGACCCCTTGCTCACAGTGCCTAGATGTATCAAATGCACATCACTGATGTGGTCTAAGAAGGCTGACATGTATGTTTGGGGTTGGTTGTTTTTGCTTGTTCAGAGAGGACTTGTCTGGCATTTCTTTTCATTTCATTTCATTTCATTTTATTTTATGGCTGGGTTGTTGTCTTGCAGGACCAGTATGATATGTTTCCGAAGGTTTTTTCTCTGTGTATGGCACTGGTGAGCTAAAAGAGATTACACTGTGGGTGTGAGGATATAGTCCCAGTGAGCTTCTTGCATGTATTTGTTAGCTCATGATCTTAGTTGAGTATCTCTACCTTTTCTATCTAGAGAAAAGATGCCTAAGAGGAGATCTTATCACAATGTACAAGTATATGAGAGGCCAATACAATGATCTTTGTGGTGAGCTATTCATTCCAAGGCCTGATCAGGTGACCAGGGGACACCCCTTGAGATTAGAGGAAAGGGTTTTTTATAGTAAGGTCTGTTAAATTGTGGAATTCCTTGCCCATTGAGGTGGTTATGGCAGATACAATGGATACATTTAAGAGAAGATTAGATACATTTCTTGCAAAAGGAAACATATAGGGTTATACTGAATATTAGTAGGCAAATCAGGAAGGTCTGATAAATAACTAACTTATTTGATAGTAGGATAGCTATGCAATTCTCATGTCTCTGGGGTATGAGGCAAAGGTTGAACTTGATGGACTTGTGCTTTAGTCAACGTAGTTGACGATGTAAATAACCTGCAACATTGAAAAATCAAGTCTCAGCTCTGGGATCCATGAAAAACTTCTCTGTGGTGGATCACCCTCCTATCCACAGGTTTTTAAAATATATCTCTAGACTTAAACCCTGTAACATGGAGCTAGTGCCTCCCTGGTACCATAATCTAGTCCTCAGCCAAGTTTCTATGTCCCCCATTCAAACCTTGGAAGAATTCTCTCTTTAATTTCTGGTCATGAATAGGACATTTCTTATTGCCATCACCTCTGCTAGATTAGATGAATTGGTGAAATTCAAGCTCTTTCTATTAAGGATCCATATCTGGTGATCCATGCAGACTGAGTAGGACTTCTGTTTGCACCAGAATTCATTCCTAAAGTCTGCTCGACTTTTCATCATTCTCAAGAAGTTGTTTTACCCTCCCTTGACCTGGATCCAGATACTTCTAGATACAGTCATCTTTTGTCTGCAGATGTCAAACATTGATTTCAAATCTATATGGCACTCTTTAATTGTTGACAGTTGTCTTCACCCGTACTGCTTTCTTTCTCTGGCTTCACCAAAGGGAAAGGAGTTTCCAAAAGGACCACTGCTCATTTCATCAAACAGTCCATTCTCCTGGCATATGATGCCATGGATCCTATATCCTCTTTAAGGGCTCATTCAACTTGAGGCATGGCAGCTTCCTGGGCAAAAAACAGAAGTCTGTCCTGAGTAGATTTGCAGAGCAGCCGAATGGAAGAGGATCCACACGTTCTACAAGCATTATCGTCCGGACTTCCTTGTATCAAAAAAGGTTGCCTTACTTTGCAAAGTCCTTCAGGCTGCAGAAGCTTAACTGTTGCCCCCACCCTTATTTTCTTTTGCATATCTTCACTGGGGTGCTACCGGGGATGGCAAGGAAGGAGAGAATTCCTACTTACCTGGGAATTACTTTTCCATGTATAACACAAGTCTTCCACCCTAATAAAGTGAGTTTTGTGTTTGGCATAATTTTCATGTACACTTGGTTACATTCCTCTTGTAATCTATGAAGCACTGATCTTGTGGGTGAGAGGGATGGACCCTGTATAGGCTGTTCTCAGTGGCGTAACAATAGGGGTCGCAGGGGTCGCACCTGCGACTGGTCCCATCACTCTCAGGGGCCCGGCCGCCCCCTGCGACCCACTCGCCACGCGCCCGCAGCACAGCTGATCTCCCGGCAGCCGGCGCTCTAGTAATGCAGAACGCTGGGAGATGACATAATCTCCCAGCGCTCTGCATTACTAAGAACCACGCGGGAGCTTGAGTTCCAGACAGAGGTCTGTGCTGAATGAGGCACAGATCTGTCATCTCACACACCGCTAGACCACAATGAGGGGCATTGTGATGGGGGCATTGTGGAGAATGAGGGGCATTGTGGAGATGAAGGGGCACTGTGAAGAATGAGAGGCATTGTGATGGGGGCATTGTGGAGAATGAGGGGCATTGTGGAAATGAAGGGGCATTGTGGTGAATGAGGGGCATTGTGGAAATGAAGGGGCATTGTGGAGAATGAGGGGCATTGTGATGGGGGAATTGTGGAGAATGAGGGGCATTGTGATGGGGGCATTATGGAGAATGAGGGGCATTGTGATGGGGGCATTGTGAAAAATGAGGGGCATTGTGGGAGGGGCATTATGGAGATTGAGGGGCAATATGGAGTTGGGGGCATTGTGGAAGGGTCAATGTGGAGAAAGAGGGGCAATGTGGAAGGGGCATTGTGGAGAATGAGGGGCATTGTGATGGGGGCATTGTGGAGAAAGAGGGGCATTGTGATGGAGGCATTGTTGAAGGGGCAATATGGAAGGGGCATTGTGGAAGGGGCAATATGGAGAATGAGGGGCATTGTGGAGATGAAGGGGCACTGTGGAGAATGAGGGGCATTGTGATGGGGGCATTGTGGAGAAAGAGGGGCATTGTGATGGAGGCATTGTTGAAGGGGCATTATGGAGAATGAGGGGCATTGTGGAGATGAAGGGACACTGTGGAGAATGAGGGGCATTGTGGAGATGAAGGGGCACTGTGGAGAATGAGGGGCATTGTGATGGGGGCATTGTGGAGAAAGAGGGGCATTGTGATGGAGGCATTGTTGAAGGGGCAGTATGGAAGGGGCATTGTGGAAGGGGCACTGTGGAGAATGAGGGGCATTGTGGAGATGAAGGGGCACTGTGGAGAATGAGAGGCATTGTGGAAGGGGCAATGTGGAGGTGGCCAATGTAGTTGAGGGGGGCCAATGTGGTCGGGGGGCCCATGGCAATTCTTACACCAGGACGCGGTGGCTTCTAGCTCCGCCTCTGTCTGTTCTATAGAACTGCACTTGTTTTCCTGTTCTGGTGAGAGGAGAACATTTCACTGGTGGGCTGCCGTCTGATATACAAGGAAAGGGATTTCCCAGGTAAGTGGGAATTCTCTCTGTACAGGTGCAGTGATTTTTATCATTTTTTGCCTTATAAAGAAAAAGGTCTGATATTGTATTCATACAAACCTTTCTACAATAATTTACACATTGTTAGA
>CM074725.1:261728470-261835970 GCA_037306005.1 Rhinophrynus dorsalis
CCCAGTATTTTAGGATTATTCCCCATTATTAATGACTTATATTAATGATTAGGACATGTTTAGTGTCCGGGTCTGTCTCCTCTGCACATCTCAGGTTTCCCCAGTCTGTGACAATCCCCCAGCGATCTCCAGGGCTGTGAGTCCCGTGTGATCTGGAGGCAGAGAGATAAGGACACAAAGCAGCGCCGTCTGCTGAACACAAAGCGCTCGGCCACAAGGCATCATTCTAGGGGGGGGCAGGGAAAAACCTACCTGGTCCAGATGAACACAAAGCACTCGGCCACAGAGCATCATGTACTTGGGGGGGGGGGGGGACCTACCTGGTCCTGATGAACACAAAGCGCTCGGCCACAGATCATCATGTATGGGGGGGTCAGGGAAAACCTACCTGGTCCTGATGAACACAAAGCGCTCGGCCACAGATCATCATGCATGGGGGGGGGCAGGGAAAAACATACCTGGTCCTGATGAACACAGAGCACTCGGCCACAGAGCATCATGTACTGGGGGGGGCAGGGAAAAAAGTATCTGGTCCTGATGAACACAGAGCAGTGCATCCCAGATGGGGAGATGGGCAATAAGCAGGGATACATCTCACCACTTCCACTAGATTGTCAGCTCTGCAGACTTGGCTGTGGCCCTTACTGCCCCCCGTGTTATTTAGTTTCTGTGCTTTGCTGTGTAGAAATATGCATTATGGGAAATACTAAGGAAAGTAAAGATCAGCACATCTCCCGTGAAAACCCCATGGCCTGTATGTGCTTTGTCTGATGGTGTAACGGATAATGTGATATCGGGGTGTAATGTAAGCTCTCCCCAGGACCCCAAAAACAAACATAACCCTCTATTGCCTAAACCCGGACATTGTAAAGCGTTGCATCCACTTGTGGCGCTATATAAACACATCCATTCATTCACAGCCTTGATCTGACAGCCCATTAACCCTTTAGAGGGGAACTATCTCCCCAGATAAAGTCTCCCCCCCAACAAATATGCACCTAGCGATAAGCCTAACAATAGTTCTATCATCCAGAATAATTACCGCGTTACTGAGAAATCCTACTTCCGCCGACACTGACGGCCAGGAATAGACATAGACACATTAAATATTACAAATTGAATATGGAGAACAGAAGGAACAGAGGGCCCCCTGCTGGTGAGATCTTATAGTCTTGAGGAAGGCAGCTAGGACACAGAAGTAGTAAGTGCTATGGGGTGTAAGAGCCCCCTGCTGTTGATATATCAGTGTAGAGTAAGGTAGGAAGCACACAGAAGGAGTAAGTGCTATGAGGTGTAAGCGCCCCCTGCTGGTGATATATTACACTGTAGAGGAAGGTAGGTAGGACACAGAAAGAGTAAGTGCTATGAGGTGTAAGTGCCCCCTACCGGTGATATATTACAGTGTAGATGAAGGTAGGTAGGACACAGAAGGAGGAAGTGCTATGGGGTGTAAATGTCTGTCAGTGGGTGGGACAGACCACTGCTATTAGTGCTAGGTCCATTATAAAGGGTGAATAGAAAAAGAATTGGACTGTACCAAGCACAGAGTGCACTTTGTTAGTTTCACTCTGAATTCACCAAGCTGTGAGCGGATATTCTGCTATTTAGTCGTGTTACCTCATCTAGTGCCTCACTTGTTACAATATGTATTAATCCTTCTCTTGTACTATCAGGGCTGTCATGGAAATACAGGACTCATCACCCCAGGAATGGTCATTCATTGGCCTGGTCAGGGTTTTGATCAAAGCCACTTTCTGGAAGGATGAGGGCTCCTGGGAATCACTGGGCATGTTGGTTAGTTTGGGGAATTAGAGCAATTAGTGTCTCATTTGGGGTATTTCCAGGTGAAAGGTTTCTGACACAAGCAGTGGGAATGAACCTTTAGTGTAATTGTACAGGGTTCTATTACACATTCCTCTCGCACCCGCGGTCATGTTCCAGTCAGCCATGTTTGTTGTCACCTGCCTCTGTGCTCCACCAATGATATCGTTATGGGGTGTGGACGATGCCCAGTAATATTATTATGGGGTGTGGGTGATGTCCATTGATATTGTTATGAGGTGTGGGTGATGTCTAGTGATGGTGTTATGAGATGTGGGTGATGTCCAGTGATAGTGTTATAAGGTGCGGGTGATGCCCAGTAATATTGTTATGAGGTGTGGGTGATGTCCAGTGATGGTGTTATGAGGTGTGGGTGATGCCCAGTGAAAGTATTATGAGGTGTGAGTGATGCCCAGTGATGGTGTTATGAGTTGTGGGTGATGTCCAGTGATGGTGTTATGAGGTGTGGGTAATTCCCAATGATTGAGTTATGGGGTGTGGGCGATGCCCAGTGATGGTGTTATGGGGTGTGGGTGATGCCCAGTAATATTGCTATGAGGTGTGGGTGATGTCCAGTGATGGTGTTATGAGGTGTGTGTGATGCCCAGTAATATTGCTATGTGGTGTGGGTGATGTCCAGTGATAGTGTTATAAGGTGTGGGTGATGCCCAGTAATAATGTTATGAGGTGTGGGTGATGTCCAGTGATATTGTTATGAGGTGTGGGTGATGTCTAGTGATGGTCTTATGAGATGTGGGTGATGCCCAGTGACAGTGTTATAAGGTATGGGTGATGCCCAGTAATACTGTTATGAGATGTGGGTGATGTCCAGTGATAGTCCAGTGATGAGGTGTGGGTGATGCCTACTGAAAGTGTTATGAGGTGTGGGTGATGCCGAGTGATGGTGTTATGAGATGTGGGTGATGCCCAGTTATATGTTATGGGCTATGGGTGATGCCCAGTGATATTGTTATGGGGTTTGAGTGATGTGCAGTAATATTGTTATGAGGTGTGGGTGATGTCCAGTGATGGTTTTATGAGGTGTGGGTGATGTCCAGTGATAGTGTTATGAGGTGTGTGTGATGTCTATTGATAGTGTTATGAGATGTGGGTGATGCCCAGTGATAGTGTTATGGGGTGTGGGTGATGTCCAGTGATGGTGTTATGGGGTGTGGGTGATGTCCAGTGATGGTGTTATGAGGTGTGGGTGATGCCCAGTGATAGTGTTTTGGTGTGTGGATGATACCCAGTGATGGTGTTATGGGGTGTGGGTGATGTCCAGTGATGGTGTTATGAGGTGTGGGTGATGTCCAGTGATAGTGTTATGAACTATGGGTGATGCCCAGTAATATTGTTATGAGGTGTGGGTGATATCCAGTGATAGTCCAGTGATGAGGTGTGGGTGATGCCTACTGATCGTGTTATGAGGTGTGGGTGATGTCCAGTGATAGACCAGTGATGAGGTGTGGGTGATGCCTAGTGATCGTGTTATGAGGTGTGGGTGATGCCCAGTGATGGTGTTATGAGGTGTGGGTGATGCCCAATTATGTGTTATGGGATATGGGTGATGCCCAGTGACATTGTTATGGGGTGTGAGTGATGAGCAGTAATATTGTTATGGGGTGTGAGTGATGAACAGTAATATTGATACGGGGTGTTGATGACACAAGTCCATCAAGTTCAACCTTTGTCACATACCCCAGTGACTGAGAATTCTATAGCTTTCCTGGTACCAAATAAGTTAGTCTTTATCAGACCTTCCTGATTTGCCTACTAATATACTGTTTAACCCCTTAAGGACCCATGACGGTCCAGGGCCATCATGGGTTGAAACCCGTTAAGGATCTATGACGGTCCTGGACCATTGCACGGAGCAATTGGAGAGTGTGGGCTGGTTGTTGCTAAGTGCTCCGATACCGGGGCACTTAGTTTCAACCATTAGAGACAAAGTAGTAACATGTGATTTGCTTGATGAGTGAATCACATGTTGCAGAAGCTGAATGACAGGGACAGTATTTGTAAACACTGTCACTGTCACATCTCTCTGCCTCCCTCCATCTTACACACTTCTGAGGTGGAGAGAGAAAGAGAGACATCTTGCTGCTGTGCTGTGTGATCATTCCTGTTCGTTCCTGTGGTCCAAAAAAAAGTTAAAAACCAGAAAATTTAAATTTTAACCCCACTGATCAATTACTGCAGTGATCAATACATCCCACCACCCTCTGATCACTCTACTAGTGATCAGTTTGCTGCAGATCAGCTTTAGCTGATCTGTGGTACTCCCCCCCCCTTGTATTTTTTATATTTTTGTTATATTTTTCTTTTATTTTTTTAAATAAAAAAAATATTTTTTAGCATATCTTAGGGTTAGGTAGGTAGTTTAGCTAGGTAGTTTGGTAGGTTTAGTCGTCGTGTGTTAGGGAAAGGCTTAGAGTTAGATTTTGGTTTAGGAGCAGAGTAGGAAAAAAAAAAACGACAAAAAAAACAAAACAAAATATAATAAATATAGTTTAGCTAGGTAGTTTGGTAGGTTTAGTCGTCGTGTGTTAGGGAAAGGCTTAGAGTTAGATTTTGGTTTAGGAGCAGAGTAGGAAAAAAAAAACACCAAAAAAAAACAAAACAAAATATAATAAATATAGTTTAGATAGGTAGTTGACTTGGGTTAGGTAGGTTCAGGGTATACTTGGGTGAGGGTAATGTTTAGGGTTAGATTTAGGTTTAGGAGTAGCGTAGGGAAAAAAAAAGAGTTTATTTTATTTAAAAATTGATTTTTAGAATAAATAAATATAGTTTAGATAGGTAGTTGACTTGGGTTCGGTAGGTTCAGGGTATACGTGGGTGAGGGTAATGTTTAGGGTTAGATTTAGGTTTAGGGGTAGCATAAGAAAAAAATAAATAAATAAAAAATCCCCCAAAAAGTTTGTTTTATTTAAAAATTGATTTTATACTGTACGCTAGTTTAGATAGGCAGTTTGGTTGGGTTGGGTAGGTTCAGGAAATAAGTGGATTAGGGTAAGGCTTAGGGATAGATTTAGGTTTAGGAGTAGTGTAGGGAAAAAAAAGTTTCTTTTATTTAAAATGTATTTTATATTATAAGCTAGTTTAGATAGGTAGTTGGGTAGGATCAGGGAATACATGTGTTAGGGTAAGGCTTAGGGATAGATTTAAGTTTAGGAGTAGAGTAGGGAAAAAAAATACAAAATACAAATCATAGGAATAGCGACCATTTGGGGTGAGAGTTAGGTATAGTTAGGTAGAGAAGTTAGTCATTTATTTAGTTTATAATAGGTGTATACCATGCAGCGGAGGTACACTTTAGAAGAGGCGTATTCCTCTCTGACGTCTGACTCAGAAGCCACAGACACTGCGTCAGACTTCGACATCACTCAGTTTTCGGAGAGTGAGAGCAGCTCTAGTGATGACCCTGGGCCTTCTGTGAAAAAAAACGCACTGCTCCAACAGGTGCCACAGCAACTGCCCCAAGAGCTGCCCCAGCAACTGCCCCAAGAGCTGCCCTAAGAAATGCCCCAAGACCTGCCCTAAGAAATGCCCCAAGACCTGCCACAAGTACTGCCACTCCTGCTGATGAATGGGTATCACCAGCCAATTTATGCCCACAAATTCCTGAATTCACAGGCAACTCAGGAATTCAAGTGTATGTGGCAGGATTTACCCATGTTCAGTTTTTTTTATTTATTTTTGGGGGAATAAATTTTGGGGAAATAGTGTCTCAAACCAATTTATATGCAGCCCAGTATATTGTCGCCAACCCATCATCGTTCGTTTCAAAGGAAGAAATATGGCAACCCACAGACCTTTAGAATTCAAGAAATTCTGGGTCCTAACAATGACAATGGGAATAGTAAAAAAAACAAGTATTAGATCATACTGGAGTAAAAACCCCATATATGATACCCCAATATTCACCAAAACAATGACCAGGACTAGATACGAAATTATTTTGCGCTTTATGCACTTTAGTGATCATACCCTGTGCCTCCCAAAAGAACACCCCCAGTATGATGGACTGTTCAAAATTCACTCCCTAATAAATCATTTACAGGAAAAGTTTGCCCAAGTATATACCCCCCAAAAACACATAAGTATAGATGAATCCCTTATGAAATATAAAGGCAGGTTAGGTTTCAAGCAATACATCCCCTCCAAGCGATCCAAATTTGGTATTAAATTTTATAAATTGTGCGAAAGTGCCACAGGCTATACCCAGGCTTTTCGAATTTACGAGGGCAAGGACAGCCAACTTGACCTTCCTGGTTGCCCCGAATCTCTGGGAACAAATGGGAAGATAGTTTGGGATCTAATTTACCTCTTGTTAAATAAAGGATATCATTTATATTTTGACAACTACTACACCAGCCCCCTTTTATTTGTCATTTTTTTATTTTGACACCGTGGCCTGTGGCACTGTCAGGCGCAGTTGCAGGGAGATACCCAAAGAACTTGAAGCAAAAAAACTAAAAACCGGGATGTCCTCAGCTTTGTGCCAACAAGAGCTGCTGGCAGTTAAGTTCAAGGACAAAAAAGATGTCTACATGCTTTCCACCATGCATGAGGACAAAACTGTGGCAGTCTCTGTTGGTGGCAGGAGGGGGGTACTAAGAAAGCCAGTCTGCATCAAAGACTACAACAAGAACATGGGAGGAGTTGATCTGTGTGATCAACTAATGCAGCCGTACCTCACCATGCGAAAGTGTAGGACATGGTACAAAAAGGTTGCCATTTACATGATGCAGACTGCAGCATACAATTCTATTTTGATTTTAAAATTGGCAAACCCCACCCTAAAACTTACTTTTCTGCAATATCAGCTCCATCTTATTTCCCAATTTTTGTTTCAAGGGACAACAGAAATAATTCCACCAAAACCCAGGGTAATACACTATATTTATAAAATCGTCCCAACCCCCCAAAAGAAAAACCAACAAAAGCGCTGCAGGGTTTTCTACAGCAAGTGAATACGGAGAGAAACCCCCACTTACTGTCCTGATTGCCCTTCCAAACCTGGACTCTGCATGGGTGACTCCTTCAAGCGATACCATGCAGGCACAATGCAGTAATGCTGTGAAGTTTATTTTTATTTGGCCACTTTTCCCCCCTGAAATATCCTGTATTTTTATTTTTCAAAACACATCCCTCCTTAGATCTAACACTATAAAAATATAAAGGGAAGCAAAGCACCCTAAGTTTTTTCCATCTCTGATAATGGAAACAAACATGTTTCCTAAGTTTTTTCCATCTCTGATAATGGAAACAAACATGCTCCCCCAAACCCTGACAAACCTATGCATATGGGGTATTGCCGTACTCAGAAGAAGGAGCCAAACACTAATCAATGCAGTTTATAAAATCTTCACCTATCCTGTGCTTGAAATTCACATCAACATTGAAACCTAAGTGTGAAGGATGCTGAATTTCTGACTTACATGAAGTTTTACGAGGGATTGGTGGTAAAATGACAGCGTAAAAATGTGAAAACATGCCTAAAATGAAAGCCTGGGGTGTCTACTTTCCAAAACTATACACTTTTGGCAGGAAATTTTAAAGTGGAGCACTGGTACACAGCCCCAAATGAGACATGGCACCAGTGATGCAAGCTGTGAAAATTCAAAGTGTGAAACTGGAAACGCTCATGTTCCAATTTGGGCCCTGAAGCTCCCCCAAACCTTGAGAAACCTATGCATATGGGGTATTGCTGTACTCAGAAGAAGGAGCTAAATACTAATCAATGCATTTTTTAAAATATTCAACTATTCCGTGCTTGATATCAACAGTAATATTGAAATGTAAGTGTGAAAACTACAAAAAATCTAAATGTTACCACAATTTTGAAAAATATTTCTGGAAAAATAGCTGCATAAAAAACTCCAAATTTCTCCTGATTATTTACCTTATGTTGTCTACTTTTCAGAAACATATACCTTTGTGGGAAATTTTGGGTTCTGGCACCGTCAACTAAGCTAAGATGCTCACATGCCAATTGTTGAAAAATTACAGGTTGGAAATAATAGTGTCCATCTTGTAATATTTACCTTGTAAATGTGAGAAAGGGATTGAAATACTAGGGATATGGGGTATTCTTATATTCAGGAGAAGCAAATTAATATATTTAGGGGTATTTTTTTTAATGTACAAATCCTGACAGGAAAATGTAAGCAAAATGTTGTTTTTTTATTTTTTTTTCCTTTTTTTATTATTTTAATCAAATTAAACAATTATATATTCATATAATTGTGGTATCAAAAGAAAGCCCTAATTGTGCTTTAAAAAAACAGTATATAATCTGTGTGGGTGTACAAAAGGAATTAAAGAGAAAATATGGTTGAACAAAGACAGAGTCAAAAAAGTCAAAATTGCTCCGGACCTTAAGTGAAATCCACCTCAGATTTTCCCGGTCCTTAAGGGGTTAACCATGTATCTAATCTTCTCTTAAATGTATCCATTGTATCTGCAATCACCATATCCTTGGGAAAGGAATTCCACAATTTAACAGACCTTACTATAAAAAACCCTTCCTCTGCTGAAGTCTAAACCTCCTTTCCTCTAATCTCAAGGGGTGTCCCCTGGTCACCTGATCAGGCCTTGGAATAAATAGCTCACCGCAGAGATCCTTGTATTGACCTCTCATATACTTGTACAATGTGATAAGGTCTCCTCTTAGTCGTCTTTTCTCTAGAGTAAATAAACCAAGTTTGTTTAGTCGTTCCTCATACGTCAAGTCCTACATTCCCTCAATTAATTTTGTTGCTCTCCGCTGTACCCTCTCTAGTTCTAGTATATCCTTTTTCAGAACCGGTGCCTAAAATTGCACTGCATACTCAAGGTGAGGTCTTACCAATGATTTGTATAATGGCAAAATAATGTTATCCACTCTTGCTTCGATACCTCTTTTTATACAAGACAGGATTTTGTTTGCCTTTGCTACTGCTGTTTGACACTGGTCACTGTTTCCAAGTTTGTAGTTGACAAGGATACCCAGGTCTTTTTCTAGCAATGAGTCCTTTAAAATGATTCCATTAAGTTCATAAGTAGCCTTGGGATTGTTTCCTTCCAAATGCATGACTTTACACTTCCCCACATTAAACTTCATATTCCATTTGTTTGTCTAATCTGACATTGTATGTAAGTCCCTCTGTAGAGAGAAAATATCCTGTTCTGAATTAATGACCTTGCATAATTTAGTGTCATCTGCAAATATCCCTTGGGGAATGTACAGGTATAGGAACATCCCACACCTCTCCATACACCTCTCCCCTCCCATACACAACAACCCACACATCTTCACACCTGCAAATCATCCTCTCACCTGCTTTTCCTATCTGCAACTCTTCTCATGGCTGTAGGTGACATCTCTCCCAACCTTGGTCCCTCCTACATTTCCGCCTGTGCCCGTCCTAGATTGCGGCCTACCTGCTCCCTGTGTGGAGCTAACCCTAACAATCTACTAGCTGTTCCCTGCCTCACCCCATCCCTTCCACCCTTCTCCTGTGCATTATAGAACGCTCGCTCTCTACTAAATAAACCCCACACTACCCACAACCTTTTCCTCTCTAACCCTCTAAACCTATTCGCTATCACTGAAACCTGGCTTTCACACTCTGACTCATCTGCTGAAGCTGCTCTCTCCTATGGTGACCTATCTTTCTCTCACACTCCTCGCCCTGATGGCAAGGGTGGGGGTGTGGGACTTCTTCTCTCTCAGCGCTGCCGCTCCAGGCCTCTTTCCCTTCCTCCATCAGTCTCCTTTACCTCTTTTGAAGTGCATGCAGTCCAGCTCTTCTCCCCTGTCCCTCTCCTGGTAGCCCTGATTTACAGGCCACCAAGCAGCCGTTCCTCCTTTATCTCTGAATTTGAAACTTGGCTCTCTGTCTTTCTGTCCTCAGACACTCCCATATTACTCCTTGGCGACTTCAACCTACACATTGATGATGCCTTCTCATCTAGTGCTTCCTGATTTCTCTCCTTGGCCTTGTACTATGGCCTTCAACAGTGGACTGCTGTCAGCACTCACAGGGAAGGTCGCTGTCTAGATCTAGTCCTCACCAGAAACTGTCAGTCTCTGACTTCACAATTTCACCATTTCCACTCTCTGGTCATCATCATATATCCTTTACACTCTCTCACACACCTTCCCCTGTCCTCATTAAATCTCCCTTCCTAACCAGGAACCTACATTCAGTCAAACTACCAGACCTGACATCAGCTGTGCAGACTTCCCTCTCTTCTCTCTGCCCTTCTACTACTACTAACATCGACACTCTGGTCCATGAATATAACACCTCATTAACATCTTCCATGGACCTGCATGCTCCCCTCCAAAGGCGACACTCCCGCCCCAGGAATCCCATAACCTTGCTAAATTCAATAACCCGCATTCTACGCACCTGTTGTCGAGCTGCAGAACATCTCTGGTGGAAGTATTATTCTGTTGCCGACTTTCACCATTATATATTCATGTTATTATGTTTTAACACTGCTCTCACCCTGACTAAACAGCACTACTTCTCTAACCTCATCACTACCCACAAATCTAACCCACGTGACCTCTTTAAAATCTTTGATTCTCTTCTCAAACCTCCAACCTTAAACTGCTCCTCCTTCGCCAACTCTCCACAGGACTTTGCTGACTTTTTCAAAAATAAGATACAGTCCATCCAACAATCCATACCCTCTACATCCTCTCCTCCTATCCCCCTGATTCCTATTCCACCTCGAGAAACCCTCAGCTCGTTCTCCCCTATAACAGTGAAGGAGGTATCTCTTTTACTATCCTCCTCTCCAACCACTACCTGCCCCTCGGATCCCATGCCCTCTCAACTTAGTAAGGCTCTGGCAACTACACTTGCTCCCAGCCTTACTAGTATCTTTAACTCCTCCCTCTCTACCAGAACTTTTCCATTCTCATTCAAACAGGCAGTAGTCAGACCGATACTCAAAAAACCCTCCCTCGACCCCACCTGTCTTTCTAATTACTGTCCAGTTTCACTCCTCCCTTTTACATCTAAGATCTTGGAATGCCTTGTATTCTCTCGCTTAAAGGGGAACTACCACCCCGCAATAACTTAAGCTTGATTGATTGCTCATCTGGCGACTAGCTGCTTAGTAGCGCTAGTCGCCAGAAATATTACCCGGTTCTGCAGATATCGGCGTTTTACCGATGGTGACAGGAGCAGTAAGCACGGACGTCTCTTCACAGTGATGTCCGTGCGCCTGCGCTGTCAGTCCCTTTTGAGTGCAATGATTGCACTTTAGCTCCATACACCTCCCCATAAACCTCTCGTACACCTCTACGTTCACCTATCGTAACCTCTCATACACCTCTCATACACTTCTCCATACACCTGTCGTACACCTCTCATACACCTTTCCATACACCTCTCATACAACTCTCACACACCTCTCCATACACCTCTCCATACACCTCTCCATACACCTCTCCATACATCTCTGACACACCTCTCCATACACCTTTCATACACCTCTCATACACCTCTCATACACCTCTCACACACCTCTCATACACCTCTCACACATCTCTCATACACCTCTCCATACACCTTTCATACAACTCTCATATACCTCTCATACACCTCTCATACACCTCTCCATACATCTCTCATACACCTCTCATACACCTCTCATACACCTTTCATACACCTCTCAAACACCTCTCACACACCTCTCATACACCTCTCACACACCTCTCATACAACTCTCACACACCTTTCATACAACTCTCACACACCTCTCATACACCTCTCACACAACTCTCATACACCTCTCCATACACCTTTCATATAACTCTCACACACCTCTCACACACCTCTCATACACCTCTCCATACACCTCTCATACACCTTTCATACAACTCTCATACACCTCTCATACACCTCTCCATACACCTCTCATACACCTCTCATACACTTCTCCATACACCTCTCGTACACCTCTCATACACCTTTCCGTACACCTCTCATACAACTCTCACACACCTCTCATACAACTCTCACACACCTCTCCATACACCTCTCCATACATCTCTGACACGCCTCTCTATACACCTTTCATACACCTCTCATACACCTCTCACACACCTCTCATACACCTTTCATACACCTTTCATACACCTCTCACACACCTCTCATACACCTTTCATACACCTCTCCATACACCTTTCATAAACCTCTCCTACACCTCTCATACACCTCTCATACACCTCTCCATACACCTTTCATACACCTTTCATACACCTCTCATACACCTCTCATACACCTCTCCATACATATCTCATACACCTCTCATACACCTCTCATACACCTCTCATACACCTTTCATACACCTCTCATACACCTCTCACACACCTCTCATACACCTCTCACACACCTTTCATACAACTCTCACACACCTCTCATACACCTCTCACACAACTCTCATACACCTCTCCATACACCTTTCATATAACTCTCACACACCTCTCATACACCTCTCCATACACCTCTCACACACCTCTCATACACCTCTCATACTCCTCTCATACACTTTTTATACACCTTTCATACACCTCTCATACACTTCTCCATACACTTCTCCATACACCTCTCATACACCTCTCACACACCTCTCACACACCTCTCATACACCTCTCATACACCTTTCATACACCTCTCCATACACCTCTCATACACCTCTCATACACCTCTCATACACCTCTCCATACACCTTTCATACAACTCTCATACACCTCTCATACACCTTTCATACACCTCTCACGCACCTCTCATACAACTTTCATACACCTCTCCATACACCTCTCATACACCTCTCATACACCTCTCATACACCTCTCCATACATCTCTCATACACCTCTCATACACCTCTCATACACCTTTCATACACCTCTCACACACCTCTCATACATCTGTCATACACCTCTCATACACCTCTCCATACACCTTTCATACACCTCTCATACACCTCTCCATACATCTCTCATACACCTCTCATACACCTTTCATACACCTCTCATACACCTCTCACACACCTCTCATACACCTCTCATACACCTCTCCATACACCTCTCATACACCTCTCACACACCTCTTATACACCTCTCCATACATCTCTTATACACACCTCTCATACACCTCTCACACACCTCTCATACACATCTCCATACACCTCTCATACACCTCTCCATACACCTCTCACACACCTCTCATACACCTCTCACACACCTTTCATACAACTCTCACACACCTCTCACACACCTCTCATACACCTCTCACACAACTCTCATACACCTCTCATACACCTTTCATATAACTCTCATACACCTCTCATACACCTCTCCATACACCTCTCACACACCTCTCATACACCTCTCATACTCCTCTCATACACTTTTTATACACCTTTCATACATCTCTCATACACTTCTCCATTAGTGATGAGCGAGCACCCCAATGCTCGGGTGTTCGGGTGCTCTGACCGAGCACCCCCTGAGGCTCGAGTGCTCGGCCGAGCACCCGAGCCCCATTGAAGTCAATGGGAGGACTCGAGCATTACACCAGGCACCCCCTGCTCTGATGAGGGGAGGGTGCCTGGTCCATAGGAAAAGGGCAGAAAAAGATGGAAACACTACAGAAATGGTTCAGGGACAGCATAGGGAGGATGTCTGGATGCACCTTGGACTCCAACATCGCTGCTGGGAACGATCTTTCGCCCGTAGTACGCCATTTTTACAGACTGACCATAAAACACACAAAAAGGAAAATAAAAACGACTTTAGGCGAAAAATTGTTACCAAACAATATTTGCTGTATATTTACTTGTATATCATCTGCAAATTCTCCCAAAAATTTCCTTGATTTTCAGAACTGAGGCCATGATTAAGAGGGAAACGTGCGCAGAGGCAAATTCTCCCAAAAATTTCCTTGATTTTCAGAACTGAGGCCATGATTAAGAGGGAAACGTGCGCAGAGGCAAATTCTCCCAAAAATTTCCTTGATTTTCAGAACTGAGGCCATGATTAAGAGGGAAACGTGCGCAGAGGCAAATTCTCCCAAAAATTTCCTTGATTTTCAGAACTGAGGCCATGATTAAGATGGAAACGTGCGCTGAGCTGACCATCTAAAACATTATGGGTGAGGGTCTGCTGCAGAGCTGACCATCCTAAACATTATATGCGAAGGCCCGCTAGTGAGCTGACGCTATAAAACATTATATGAGAGGGCCCGCTAGAGAGCTGACCCAATAAAACATTATATGAGAAGGCCCGCTGGTGAGCTGACCTATATAAAAATTGTCAAACAGGGCCCGCTGGTGAGCTGACCCTATATAAAAATTATATCACAGGGCCCGCTGGTGAGCTGGCCCTATATAAAAATTATATCCCAGGGCATATGGAAGAGGAGGAGGAGGATGAGAAGATTAAGAGTCAACCATATACCCGTTTTTTGGGTGGAAGGGGTGAATGGGAATACAGAGTATTCCCATCATTGTAAATAACATATATAAAGTGAGTTTATGTTCCCCCGGGGCTTTCCTCCAGTGGAGTGGAGAAGTCAGGGGAAATCCAGGCCTTGTTCATTTTTATAAGTGTCAACCTATCAGCATTGTCGGTGGAAAGGCGGATACGCTTATCTGTTATGATGCCACCAGCAGCACTAAATACCCGCTCAGACAGAACGCTGGCGGCAGGGCAGGCCAGCACCTCCAAGGCGTAGAGTGCCAGTTCATACCACGTGTCCAGCTTGGACACCCAGTAGTTGTAAGGCACAGAGGGATCATTGAGGACGCTGACACGGTCTGCTACGTACTCCTTCACCATCTTCCAAAACTTTTCCCTCCTTGTGACACTAGGCTGCGCATAAGGGTGAGGGTGCTGGCGGGGTGTCATGAAGGTGTCCCACGCCTTGGAGAGTGTTGCCCTGTCTTTCTCGGAACTGCTGTGTGCTCCCCTTTTCTCCCCTTCTCGGTTGGCCAAGGTAGCACGTACTCTGCCGCCAGCGTTGTCAGATGGAAAATTTTGGAGCAATTTTTCGACAAGAACCTTCTGGTATTGCAACATTTTGCTTGTCCTCTCCACCGGAGGAATGAGAGATGAGAAATTCTCTTTGTAGCGGGGGTCCAGAAGGGTGAACACCCAGTAATCCGTGTTGTCTAAAATGCGTACAACGCGTGGGTCACGGGAAAGGCAGCCTAACATAAAGTCAGCCATGTGTGCCAGAGTACCAACAGTCAAGATTTCGCTGTCCTCACCAGGAGGATGACTCTCAATATCCTCATCCTCTTCCTCCTCTTCTGCCCACCCACGCTGAAGAGATGGAACTAAAGTTCCATGGCTACCCTCTGTAGCGGAGGCAACCGTGTCTTCCTCCTCCTCCTCCTCCTCCTCCTCCGCCTCCTCCAATTGTCGCTGAGAAGACGAAGTGAGGGTGCTCTGGCTATCACCTTGTGTAAGCTCTTCCTCCCCCATTTCCACCTCTTCCACATGCAAAGCGTCGGTTTTAATTGTGAGCAGCGAGCGTTTCAGTAGACACAGAAGTGGGATGGTTACACTGATAATAGCGTTATCGCCGCTCACCATCTGTGTCGATTCCTCAAAATTGCGTAAAACCTCGCAGAGGTCTGACATCCATTCCCACTCCTCACTTCTGATTACAGGAAGTTGAACGGAGAGGCGACGACCGTGTAACAGCTGGTACTCCACTACTGCCCTCTGCTGCTCACAAAGCCGGGCCAACATGTGGAAGGTGGAGTTCCAGCGCGTGCTCACGTCACACAGCAGCCGGTGAGCTGGCAATTGTAAGCGCTGCTGCAGCTTCAACAGGCCGGCTGAAGCTGTTGATGACTTACGGAAATGTGCACACACGCGGCGCACCTTGGTCAAGAGATCATGCACATTGGGGTAGGTTTTTAGAAATCGCTGCACCACTAAATTAAATACATGCGCTAGGCATGGTACGTGTGTGAGCTTGCCGAGCTCCAAAGCCGCCACCAAGTTACGCCCATTATCACACACAACCATGCCTGCTTGCAGGTTGAGTGGCGAGAGCCACTGCTCGGTCTGGTGACTAATCCCCTGCAACAGCTCTGAGGCCGTGTGCTGTTTGTCCCCAAGGCAGATCAGCTTCAGCACGGCCTGTTGACGCTTCCCCACTGCATTGCTACACTGCTTCCAGCTACTGGCTGATGGGGGAGTGGCGCTGTGTGTAGAGAATTCGGAGGTGGAAACGGAGGAGGAGGAGCCAATAACGTAGGTGCTGGTGGAAACCCTGATGGAGGTAGGGCCCGCAATCCTTGGCGTGGGTAGCACCCGTGCCATCCCAGGGTCCGAGTCGCTCCCAGCCTCCACGACATTCACCCAGTGTGCCGTCAGGGAAATGTAGCGTCCCTGGCCACAAGCACTTGTCCATGTGTCAGTCGTTAAGTGGACCTTCCCAGTAACTGCGTTGGTCAGGGCACGGGTGATGTTACGGGACACATGGTGGTGTAATGCGGGGATGGCACACCGGGAAAAGTAGTGGCGGCTGGGGACCGCGTACCGAGGGACAGCTGCTGCCATCAGGCTGCGGAAGGACTCAGTGTCCACAAGCCTAAATGGCAGCATTTCGATGGCCAGTAATTTGGAAAGGTGTGAGGTTAGTGCTATGGCCTGTGGGTGGGTGGCTGGGTACTTTCTCTTGCGCTCAAATGCCTGGGGTAACGACATTTGGACGCTGTGCTGGGACAGGGAAGTGGATGTGGTCGCTGATGGTGCTTCAGATGCTACAGGTGCAGGGCGGGAGGTATGCGGGCCTGCGCCTTCGACAGGCGATTGGCCGGCACCGAAAACAGGGGAAGAGGAGGCAGTGGTGTGGCCTGCAGACACAGATGGGCGATCCAGGCGTTCCTCCCACTTACTACGGTGCTTGGATGCCATGTGTCGGATCATGCTGGTGGTGGTGAGGTTTCTAGTGTTCATGCCTCGGCTCATTCTGGTGTGGCACAGGTTGCAAACTACAATTCTTTTGTCGTCCGCACTTTCCTTAAAAAAACGCCATACCGCGGAACACCTACCCCTTGGCAAGGTAGATTTACGCAAGGGGGTGCTCCGTGGAACATTTGCGGGCCGGTTTGGTGCGGTCCGCCTTCTTTCTGTAGCCACACCACTGCCTCTTCCAGCCTGTTGCGGTGCTGCAGATGGCTCACCCTCAGGACTGCTGTCATCGCTCGGCTCTACACCTTCCCAGGTGGGGTCAGTCACCTCATCGTCCACCAAGTCCTCCTCCACTTCCTCACTCTGATCATCCTCCTCAAGTCTTGATCCCACCACATACTCAGTCATTGACAACTGTATAACATTCTCCTCAACAAGGTCTTGAGACGGAAATAGTGGTTGATTTAATGGCAACTGTGTCTCATCATCATCATCATCATCCACTACTTCCTTTGACCTTAAATGCCGTTCACATCTGTCATCTTCTTGTGATTGGGTAGCCTCTAGAGGTTGTGAATCAGGGCACAAGATGTCATGTTCCTCTGCAAGCGTGCTTGGAGAGAGGGTCAAATGAAGGATTGGTGATGAGACGAGCTCCTCACTATATCCCAGTGTGGGATCACTTCTTTGACCAGACCGTGTATGGTGGGAGGAAGGATGATCAGAGTGAGGATTATGTTGACCAGACTCTTGGCTACTGAGAGTGGACTTGGTGGAAGACAGGGTGGTGCTTAACCGACTGGAAGCAGTATCAGCTGTCATCCAACCGACCACCTGTTCGCAGTGGTCGGACTTCGAGAGTGATGTCCTGCGACGCCCTGTAAAATTACACATGAAGCTAGGTATGGTGGATGTCTTTCTTTCTTGTGCTCTGGCACCAGGCACAGTTTCTCCGCGTCCTGACCCGCGCCCTGAACTTTCAGGATCACGTCCACTTCCCCGTCCCTTTTTACCCGCCTTCTTCATCTTACACAGAATATGTGACTTTAATATTTGAGTTTGAAAACTTAACAGTATTTCTTATTATTCTGCAACTGTACAGAGTACACAGAATAGGCTGTTAAACGGCGGTGAAACACACTGAATGGAATATGTGACTTTGATATTTGAGTTTGAAAACTTAACAGTATTTCTTACTATTCTGCAACTCTGCAGAGTACACAGAATAGGCTGCTAAACGGCGGTGAAACACACTGAATGGAATATGTGACTTTAATATTTGAGTTTGAAAACTTAACAGTATTTCTTATTATTCTGCAACTGTACAGAGTACACAGAATAGGCTGCTAAACGGCGGTGAAACACACTGAATGGAATATGTGACTTTAATATTTGAGTTTGAAAACTTAACAGTATTTCTTATTATTCTGCAACTGTACAGAGTACACAGAATAGGCTGCTAAACGGCGGTGAAACACACTGAATGGAATATGTGACTTTAATATTTGAGTTTGAAAACTTAACAGTATTTCTTCCTATTCTGCAACTCTGCAGAGTACACAGAATAGGCTGTTAAACGGCGGTGAAACACACTGAATGGAATATGTGACTTTAATATTTGAGTTTGAAAACTTAACAGTATTTCTTATTATTCTGCAACTGTACAGAGTACACAGAATAGGCTGATAAACGGCGGTGAAACACACTGAATGGAATATGTGACTTTAATATTTGAGTTTGAAAACTTAACAGTATTTCTTCCTATTCTGCAACTCTGCAGAGTACACAGAATAGGCTGTTAAACGGCGGTGAAACACACTGAATGGAATATGTGACTTTAATATTTGAGTTTGAAAACTTAACAGTATTTCTTATTATTCTGCAACTGTACAGAGTACACAGAATAGGCTGCTAAACGGCGGTGAAACACACTGAATGGAATATGTGACTTTAATATTTGAGTTTGAAAACTTAACAGTATTTCTTCCTATTCTGCAACTCTGCAGAGAACACAGAATAGGCTGTTAAACGGCGGTGAAACACACTGAATGGAATATGTGACTTTAATATTTGAGTTTGAAAACTTAACAGTATTTCTTATTATTCTGCAACTGTACAGAGTACACAGAATAGGCTGCTAAACGGCGGTGAAACACACTGAATGGAATATGTGACTTTAATATTTGAGTTTGAAAACTTAACAGTATTTCTTCCTATTCTGCAACTCTGCAGAGTACACAGAATAGGCTGTTAAACGGCGGTGAAACACACTGAATGGAATATGTGACTTTAATATTTGAGTTTGAAAACTTAACAGTATTTCTTATTATTCTGCAACTGTACAGAGTACACAGAATAGGCTGCTAAACGGCGGTGAAACACACTGAATGGAATATGTGACTTTAATATTTGAGTTTGAAAACTTAACAGTATTTCTTCCTATTCTGCAACTCTGCAGAGTACACAGAATAGGCTGTTAAACGGCGGTGAAACACACTGAATGGAATATGTGACTTTAATATTTGAGTTTGAAAACTTAACAGTATTTCTTATTATTCTGCAACTGTACAGAGTACACAGAATAGGCTGCTAAACGGCGGTGAAACACACTGAATGGAATATGTGACTTTAATATTTGAGTTTGAAAACTTAACAGTATTTCTTCCTATTCTGCAACTCTGCAGAGTACACAGAATAGGCTGTTAAACGGCGGTGAAACACACTGAATGGAATATGTGACTTTGATATTTGAGTTTGAAAACTTAACAGTATTTCTTACTATTCTGCAACTCTGCAGAGTACACAGAATAGGCTGCTAAACGGCGGTGAAACACACTGAATGGAATATGTGACTTTAATATTTGAGTTTGAAAACTTAACAGTATTTCTTATTATTCTGCAACTGTACAGAGTACACAGAATAGGCTGCTAAACGGCGGTGAAACACACTGAATGGAATATGTGACTTTAATATTTGAGTTTGAAAACTTAACAGTATTTCTTATTATTTTGCAACTGTACAGAGTACACAGAATAGGCTGCTAAACGGCGGTGAAACACACTGAATGGAATATGTGACTTTGATATTTTAGTTTGAAAACTTAACAGTATTTCTTCCTATTCTGCAACTCTGCACAGTACACAGAATAGGCTGCTAAACTGCGGCGAAGCACACTGAATGGAATATGTG
Organism: Rhinophrynus dorsalis; assembly: GCA_037306005.1. NCBI lineage: Eukaryota > Metazoa > Chordata > Amphibia > Anura > Rhinophrynidae > Rhinophrynus > Rhinophrynus dorsalis. The sequence goes on from CM074725.1 coordinate 261,748,421, forward strand.
ACTTTGATATTTTAGTTTGAAGACTTAACAGTATTTCTTCCTATTCTGCAACTCTGCACAGTACACAGAATGTGCTGCTAAACTGCGGCGAAGCACACTGAATGGAATATGTGACTTTGATATTTTAGTTTGAAGACTTAACAGTATTTCTTCCTATTCTGCAACTCTGCACAGTACACAGAATGTGCTGCTAAACTGCGGCGACGCACACTGAATGGAATATGTGACTTTGATATTTTAGTTTGAAGACTTAACAGAATGTGCTCTAATCTGCAACTTTGCACACTAAACAGAATGTGCTCTAATCTGCAACTTTGCACACTAAACAGAATGTGCTCTAATCTGCAACTTTGCACACTAAACAGAATGTGCTCTAATCTGCAACTTTGCACACTAAACAGAATGTGCTCTAATCTGCAACTGTGCACACTAAACAGAATGTGCTCTAATCTGCAACTTTTCACACTAAACAGAATATTTTTTTTTTTTTTTTTTTTTTTTTTTTCCCCCCACACAAAATAACCTGCTGCCCCCACACACAGTAGTCCTAAAAAGGACTTTTGGTTCTTTTTTTTCACAATTTTTTTTTTCCTCCCTACACTGCCTTTCCCTTCCTATCCTCAGCTCTCCCTGGCTCAGACTGAGCCGAACTCGATGGTCAGGTGCTATACAGCACCCGACCACGGGTTCTGGCCAGCCAATCAGTGTAATGCCAGCAGCCAACATGGCTGCTGGCATTACACCGATGTCAGAGCCTCCCTGCACGTTTATTGGCTGCGCAGCAGCCGCAAAACGTGCGGGGAGGAGACCCGAACATGGCGGGCGAGCACATGCGGTACTCGTACGAGTACCGCCATGTGCCGAGCAGAGCGATGCTCGAGCCGATCCGAGCATCGGCCGAGCATGCTCGCTCAACACTATTCTCCATACACTTCTCCATACACCTCTCATACACCTCTCACACACCTCTCACACACCTCTCATACACCTCTCATACACCTTTCATACACCTCTCCATACACCTCTCATACACCTCTCATACACCTCTCATACACCTCTCCATACACCTTTCATACAACTCTCATACACCTCTCATACACCTTTCATACACCTCTCACGCACCTCTCATACAACTTTCATACACCTCTCCATACACCTCTCATACACCTCTCATACACCTCTCATACACCTCTCCATACATCTCTCATACACCTCTCATACACCTCTCATACACCTTTCATACACCTCTCACACACCTCTCACACACCTCTCACACACCTCTCATACACCTCTCCATACACCTTTCATACACCTCTCATACACCTCTCCATACATCTCTCATACACCTCTCATACACCTTTCATACACCTCTCATACACCTCTCACACACCTCTCATACACCTCTCATACACCTCTCCATACACCTCTCATACACCTCTCACACACCTCTTATACACCTCTCCATACATCTCTTATACACACCTCTCATACACCTCTCACACACCTCTCATACACATCTCCATACACCTCTCATACACCTCTCCATACACCTCTCACACACCTCTCATACACCTCTCACACACCTTTCATACAACTCTCACACACCTCTCATACACCTCTCACACAACTCTCATACACCTCTCATACACCTTTCATATAACTCTCATACACCTCTCATACACCTCTCATACTCCTCTCATATACCTTTCATACACCTTTCATACACCTCTCATACACTTCTCCATACACTTCTCCATACACCTCTCATACACCTCTCACACACGTCTCACACACCTCTCACACACCTCTCACACACCTCTCATACACCTTTCATACACCTCTCCATACACCTCTCATACACCTCTCACACACCTCTCATACACCTCTCCATACACCTCTCATACACCTCTCATACACTTCTCCATACACTTCTCCATACACCTCTCGTACACCTCTCATACACCTTTCCGTACACCTCTCATACAACTCTCACACACCTCTCATACAACTCTCACACACCTCTCCATACACCTCTCCATACACCTCTCCATACATCTGACACACCTCTCCACACACCTTTCATACACCTCTCATACACCTCTCACACACCTCTCATACACCTTTCATACACCTTTCATACACCTCTCACACACCTCTCATACACCTTTCATACACCTCTCCATACACCTTTCATACACCTCTCCTACACCTCTCATACACCTCTCCATACACCTTTCATACACCTCTCATACACCTCTCATACACCTCTCCATACATATCTCATACACCTCTCATACAACTCTCACACACCTCTCATACACCTCTCACACAACTCTCATACACCTCTCCATACACCTTTCATATAACTCTCACACACTTCTCATACACCTCTCACACAACTGTCATACACCTCTCCATACACCTTTCATATAACTCTCACACACCTCTCATACACCTCTCCATACACCTCTCACACACCTCTCATACACCTCTCATACACCTCTCATACTCCTCTCATACACCTTTTATACACCTTTCATACACCTCTCATACACTTCTCCATACACTTCTCCATACACCTCTCATACACCTCTCACACACCTCTCACACACCTCTCATACACCTCTCATACACCTTTCATACACCTCTCCATACACCTCTCCATACACCTCTCATACACCTCTCATACACCTCTCATACACCTCTCCATACAACTCTCATACACCTCTCATACACCTTTCATACACCTCTCACGCACCTCTCATACACCTCTCCATACACCTCTCATACACCTCTCATACACCTCTCATACACCTCTCCATACATCTCTCATACACCTCTCATACACCTCTCATACACCTTTCATACACCTCTCATACACCTCTCACACACCTCTCATACAACTCTCACACACCTCTCATACACCTCTCACACACCTTTCATACAACTCTCACACACCTCTCATACACCTCTCACACACCTCTCATACACCTCTCATACACCTTTCATACACCTCTCATACACCTCTCACACACCTCTCATACAACTCTCACACACCTCTCATACACCTCTCACACACCTCTCATACACCTCTCACACACCTTTCATATACCTCTCATACACCTCTCACACACCTCTCACACACCTCTCACACACCTCTCATACACCTCTCCATACATCTCTCATACACCTCTCATACACCTCTCATACACCTCTCCATACACCTTTCATACACCTCTCATACACCTCTCGTACACCTTTCATACACCTCTCATACACCTCTCATACAACTCTCACACACCTCTCATACACCTCTCACACAACTCTCATACACCTCTCCATACACCTTTCATACACCTCTCACACACCTCTCACACACCTCTCCATACACCTCTCATACACCTCTCACACACCTCTCATACACCTTTCATACACCTCTCATACACCTCTCATACACCTCTCATACACCTCTCACACACCTCTCACACACCTCTCATACACCTCTCCATACACCTCTCATACACCTCTCCATACACCTTTCATACACCTCTCATACACCTCTCCATACACCTTTCATACACCTCTCATACACCTCTCACACACCTCTCACACACCTCTCATACACCTCTCATACACCTCTCCATACACCTTTCATACACCTCTCACACACCTCTCCATACACCTCTCCATACACCTCTCACACACCTCTCCATACACCTCTCACACACCTCTCACACACACCTCTCATACACCTCTACATACACCTCTCCATACACCTCTCCATACACCTCTCACACACCTCTCACACACCTCTCCATACACCTCTCATACACCTCTCCATACACCTCTCACACACCTCTCCATACACCTCTCCATACACCTCTCACACATCTCTCATACACCTCTCCATACACCTTTCATACACCTCTCATACACCTCTCATACACCTCTCCATACACCTTTCATAAACCTCTCACACACCTCTCATACACCTCTCATACACCTCTCCATACACCTTTCATACACCTCTCAAACACCTCTCATACACCTCTCATACACCTCTCACACACCTCTCATACACCTCTCACACACCTCTCATACACCTCTCATACACCCCTCACACACCTCTCATACACCTCTCACACACCTCTCATACACCTCTCCATACACCTCTCATACACCTCTCCATACACCTCTCATACACCTCTCACACACCTCTCATACACCTCTCCATATATCTCTTATACACACCTCTCATACACCTCTCACACACCTCTCATACACCTCTCCATACACCTCTCATACACCTCTCCATACACCTCTCATACACCTCTCACACACCTCTACATACACCTCTCCATACCTCTACATACACCTCATACACTTCTCATACAACTCTCCATACCTCTACATACACCTCTCATACACCTCTCACACACCTCTCATACACCTCTCATCATTAACCAGAACAGAAATCCATAATAAAGTGTCCCTGTGCGAGTATTATCGAGACGCCTTGTGAATAGAAATGAATAGATTTCCCAGAATCCTCTGCTGTTCCCCCTAATTGGCTCTGAGATGATCATAACACTCTCTCTCTTCTCCAAGTAGATAACCTGGAGCTCTTGTTTAACCCTCTGAGTACCAAAGAGTGTGCAACACATTGCTCTGCAACCACGCACACCCCTCTGGCACTCAAATGGTTAACTCAGCCATGCGGCCTGGTGAAACATTCCTCGCTGCTCCTCAGGGAACCAGCACAGTTGTCACTTCAGTCCGATGTGTCCTTAGTGCTTCACCCCACGGCTGCGAGAGGAGAGGTAGAAACGTACGAACGCTGTTGTTTCTCTTCCTCATTTTGCAGCCCGTCACCGACGCTCCTGAATACTGAATTCTATTCACAGTATCTGAGATCTGGGGCCGCTGACTCCCTGTGCTCTTGGCATGTAAAGCTATTATCCACCTGTCAGCTCTGACGCCTGCCCTGCGCACCACTGTGTGACTGGGACATGTACAGCCGGGAAAATTCCATTCTGAGCCGCCGGCCTGGAAGACATTCGTCCTCTTGGCTGGGATGGTCACACCTTGTATTACTGGGGCCGGACTGAGTGATCTCCAACCGCTGTACAGCCAGGGGCAAGATCTCCCTGCGAACTGAAACAAAAGGGACCATTAATATGTATTGTGTCAGAGGGCATCCAATGCACCTCTACTCTTTGCAATGGCCTTCCCTTGGCTCACAAAAAGTTAACTGATGTAGGACCATACAACTGTATCCTCACTGTCACATGATCCGCCTTAAAGGGGTCATTTCACTGTAAACCACACTGGGCCGTATGCACTAAGAGGGGCAACTCTGGCAAATTAACTGCACCAAGGGGCAACCAAACATTCCCCAAATTATCACTAACTCCTTCTTCTTAACCCCTAAACTACTAGAGAGATCTCTAATGCATCTGTAGCCCTCTAGCAGTCTAGGGGTTAACAACCTCATTTCACTGAAAGTAATGTTTATTTGTTATTCTTGGAGAAATTGGTTTGACTCAGACGTGACCCAGTTCCCTTAGGCATATGGCCTCTGAGTTCAAAACAGGGATTATTGTATGTATCTTTATTGTATGTATCAAAGTAAATATTAGCTCACAAAAAGTGCACCTTAATGGATGACTTCTCGTTCTCAGCTCAGATCTTTGGGTAAATAATTTATTGGATAGTTATTTTTATTGACCTTAAATATATGTGTAAATGGTATCATATAACCCCTTAGATGTCTCTCCTCTAATATATGTGTAAATGGTATCATATCACCCCTTACACCTCTCTTCTCTAATATATGTGTAAATGGTAATCATATCACCCCTTACACCTCTCATCTCTAATATATGTGTAAATGGTATCATATCACCCCTTACACCTCTCGTCTCTAATATAAATGTAAATGGTATCATATCCCCCTTACACCTCTCATCTCTAATATATGTGTAAATGGTATCATATAACCCCTTAGATGTCTCTCCTCTAATATATGTGTAAATGGTATCATATCACCCCTTACACCTCTCATCTCTAATATAAGTGTAAATGGTATCATATCACCCCTTACACCTCTCGTCTCTAATATATGTGTAAATGGTATCATATCACCCCTTACACCTCTCATCTCTAATATATGTGTAAATAGTAATCATATCACCCCTTAGATGTCTCTCCTCTAATATATGTGTAAATGGTATCATATCACCCCTTACACCTCTCATCTCTAATATAAGTGTAAATGGTATCATATCATCCCTTACACCTCTCGTCTCTAATATATGTGTAAATGGTATCATATCACCCCTTATACCTCTCTTCTCTAATATAAGTGTAAATGGTAATCATATCACTCCTTACACCTCTCGTCTCTAATATAAGTGTAAATGGTATCATATCACCCCTTACACCTCTCTTCTCTAATATAAGTGTAAATGGTAATCATATCACCCCTTACACCTCTCTTCTCTAATATATGTGTAAATGGTATCATATCACCCCTTACACGTCTCTTCTCTAATATAGGTGTAAATGGTAATCATATCACCCCTTACACCTCTCTTCTCTAATATATGTGTAAATGGTATCATATCACCCCTTACACGTCTCTTCTCTAATATAGGTGTAAATGGTAATCATATCACCCCTTACACCTCTCTTCTCTAATATAGGTGTAAATGGTAATCATACCACCCCTTACACCTCACTTCTCTAATATATGTGTAAATGGTAATCATATCGCCGCTTACACCTCTCGTCTCTAATATATGTGTAAATGGTATCATATCACCCCTTACACCTCTCGTCTCTAATATATGTGTAAATGGTAATCATATCACCCCTTAGACATCTCTTCTCTAATATATGTGTAAATGGTATCATATCACCCATTACACCTCTAGTCTCTAATATATGTGTAAATGGTAATCATATCACCCCTTACACCTCTCGTCTCTAATATATGTGTAAATGGTATCATATCACCCCTTACACCTCTCGACTCTAATATATGTGTAAATGGTATCATATCACCCCTTACACCTCTCGTCTGTAATATATGTGTAAATGGTATCATATCACCCCTTACACCTCTCGTCTGTAATATATGTGTAAATGGCAATCATATCACCCCTTACACATCTCGTCTCTAATATATGTGTAAATAGTAATCATATCACCCCTTACACGTCTCTTCTCTAATATATGTGTAAATAGTAATCATATCACCCCTTACACGTCTCATCTCTAATATATGTGTAAATAGTAATCATATCACCCCTTACACGTCTCTTCTCTAATATATGTGTAAATAGTAATCATATCACCCCTTACACCTCTCATCTCTAATATATGTGTAAATAGTAATCATATCACCCCTTATACCTCTCGTCTCTAATATATGTGTAAATGGTAATCATATTACCCCTTACACCTCTCGTCTCTAATATAAGTGTAAATTGTAATCATATCACCCCTTACACCTCTCTTTTCTAATATATGTGTAAATGGTAATCATATCACCCCTTATACCTCTCGTCTGTAATATATGTGTAAATGGTATCATATCACCCCTTACACCTCTCTTCTCTGATATAAGTGTAAATGGTAATCATATCATCCCTTACACCTCTCATCTTTAATATATGTGTAAATGGTATCATATCACCCCTTACACCTGTCTTCTCTTATAAATGTGTAAATTGTATCATATCACCCCTTACACCTCTCATCTCTAATATATGTGTAAATGGTATCATATCACCCCTTACACCTCTCATCTCTAATATATGTGTAAATGGTATCATATCACCCCTTACACCTCTCGTCTCTAATATATGTGTAAATGGTATCATATCACCCCTTACACCGCTCGTCTCTAATATATGCGTAAATGATAATCATATCACCCCTTACACCTCTCGTCTTTAATATATGTGTATATGGTATCATACCACTCCTTACACCTCTCATCTCTATATATTTGTGTAAATGGTATCATATCACTCCTTACTCCTCTTGTCTCTAATATAAGTGTAAATGGTATCATATCACCCCTTACACCTCTCGTCTCTAATATATGTGTAAATGGTAATCATATCACCTCTTACACCTCTTGTCTCTAATATACGTGTAAATGGTAATCATATCACCCCTTACACCTCTCATCTCTAATAGATGTGTAAATGGTAATCATACCCCCCTTACACCTCTTTTCTCTAATATAAGTGTAAATGGTATCATATCACCCGTTATACATCTTTTCTCTAATATAAGGGTAAATGGTATCATATCACCCCTTAGATGTCTCTTCTCTAATGTAAACAAACCCAGTTTGGCTAGTCTCTCTTTATAACTCAGATCCTCCAATCCCTTTATCAGTTTTGTTGCATGTCTCTGCACCTTTTTCAGTTCAGTAATGTCTTTTTTAAGAATTGACATCCAAAACTGTACTCCATATTCTAGATGAGGCCTAACCAAGGATTTATACAGAGGTAGGATAATATTCCCATCACTTGCTTCTACACCTCTTTTTATGCAGGCTAGTACTCTATTTGCTCTTGCAGCAGCTGAGTGACTCTGCACACTGCTGTGAAGTCTATTGTCTATAAGTTCTCCTAGATCTTTCTCTAATGAGGATTCCCCAAGTTGTTTCCCATTCAGTATATATATATATATATATATATATATATATATATATATATATAGTAAGTTTGTTTCTACAGCCCAGATGCATAACATAACACTTATCCATATTAATCCTCATTGTGAGTCTCATTGTTTTATGAAAAGTAGCACACTGGAACATATTTATAAAGACAAATCTAGACAAATTCTGGGACAGAACTACAGAACAGAGTTCAACAAATAAAACAATTTGATTGATACGGCAGTCAGATCCCTCTTTGTGCTGTGAGATCGCTCACACATTGCTTCACATCCAATGGGTTAAACACAGAATATTGTGCACTTGTTTTGACCCCAGATTGTTCCCCTTCTGTGTTTACACATATGTCCTATTGTGTCCATAAATTAGCATCTACCGACATGTTACTTTTCATACATGTTAATGAGTAAAGGGGGAGTGTTATAAGGGTGTGTCTCTAATTAGCATATTCACATTCTCCCCCTTTTTTGTACCAAGCCAGCGGTTGCGGTAGTAAATGCTGGCTTTGGACTCTAGGGGAGCCTTACTGCTGTGAGCCGCTTGTCTGGACAGTTCGTCAGTCCGGAGGCCTTGGTCCTAGGCCAAACACAATTGTGAAGCCCCTTGTCCTGGGCCAGGGAAACAATAAACAAGCCCCTTGTCCTGGGCCAGGAGAAAATGTGAGCCCCTTGTCCGGGCCTGGAAACAATGCACAAGCTCCTAGTCCTGGGCCAGGAGTAAAATTTTGATCCTTGGTCCTGGGCCAAGGAAACTGGTGCCTCCTGGTCCTGGCTAGCACCAAATTGGGAGGCCTCTCCTGAATCAGGCTCCAGGCTGAACTGGGGTCCAATGTTCCTGGGTCTGGGGCCAGTGGCTCAGGGTCCAGAGCCAGTCTATAAGGGGGATCTTTTCATGATGACTGGATCTTTGGGCTCTCCAGGGTCTGGGAATCAAAGTGTGGGGAGAGGAGCACAGCTCCCCTTTTAGTTGGGCAAGTGCCCCAGAGGGACAGGAGAGGATGTCATTCCCACTCTGCTGGGCTGGGGTAACATTCAGAGCGCTGTTAGTACCACTGGGAACTTGTTTGGCCGGGGCAGGAGTATCCAAAGGGCCGGTGAGGAGCGCACTCCCACTCACCAACCCAGGGCAAACAGATTCTGGGCAGAGAACGGAACAGTGCCAAGAACCAACTTCTTTAGGGAGGACAGTGGTCCCACTCCCTTTGGCTGGGTCAATAGCTGGCCTGGTGGGGACTGAATTCCCACCCACCAGGCTGAGATAAAATAATCCAGAGGACATAGCAACATCCCTGGTGAGGACCGTGGTCCCACTCACCAGGCCAGGGGTCACATAGGGGCTGATGGGGAGCACCTTCCCACCCACCAGTTCACAGGACACAGGGGCACAAACAGCATCCTTGGTGAGGACCGTGGTCCCACTCACCAAGAAGGGGGTCTCCAGAAAAGGGGCAATAACAGATGGGCTGGTAATGAGGACTGATGTCCCACTCATCACTGCCAAGGACACATAGGGCCTGGTGGGCTCATCCCACTCACCAGGCCAGTGGTTACAAGGGGGCTGGTGGGGAACGCACTCCCACCCACCAGTTCACAGTCCATATCCACAGGAGGGCCAGCAGCACTGTTCTCTTCCAGTCCGCTGGGGTCCTCCTCTTGTAGGCCACTAACCGCAGGGCCCTTCTGTGCCTTGAAGGAGACCGCAGTCCCATCCCTCAAGGCGGCATCATCCACAGCCCTGGAGGGCACACCATGCTCCTCGTTCAGGGCATTTTTCAATAGAACCTGGGGCATCTCTTTGGGGCTGCTGGTGAGTTCTTCCCCACTCACCACAGCAGGGGGTTCACAGGGACAGATGGGCTCTCTCCTACCCATCAGTTGGGGCATAACATTGCTGCTGGTGGGGACCTGCGTCTCATCCACCACAGCTGGGAAAGCAGGGAAAGGGGCAACATGCCTATCAGGGGAGACGCTTGTCCTATCCCCTGATGCAGAGGCATCTTCTTGGCTGAGGAGGAATGCATTCCCACTCCTCAGCTCAGGCAAAACACAGTCCATGGGAAAAGGGGTATCAGGGTGGACCGTTGTCCCACTCACCAGTGTGGAGGGAGCAGGGGCAATCTCATCCAGGACATGCTCTTCCATGAATTCCTCCTTGGATGAATTATCCCCCAAATCTTCTTCCTCTCTTCCTGTACAAAGTTCGCGCATGTACTGGTCATGTACAATATCCATCAGTTGATCAATCTTGGCAACCGATGGCTTGTATCCCAGGAGCGGCATGAGGTTCACCATCCTCTGGTACACCGGGTCATCACTTGGTCCTGTCCCAGTAATGCTCCACTTTTCCCTCACCAGAAATTCAATGAACTCATAGTCGGGCTCTACAGCTCCGAGGTGCTTGCGGAAGTCACTGAGACCCCATGCGGGTCCAACTGATTTGACGAGATCCCAAAATTCCAGGAAACCCCATTTGGGCACTACTGCTCCGCCAGGTCCTCGTGCCACCATTCCTCATTCGATACACCTGATGAAAGAAGGGGAAATCCCACCGCTGCCACCAGTGTAACGGAAGCTAGGAAGGGACCGCATCGCCTTCCACCGTTGTACCAGGGTCTCTCCTTCTCGACGTCAGACTGGAGTCGTCGGGTGCACCGGTGGAGCAGATCAACGGTCCAGTGGTCGACTCAAGTGGCGTCGAACCCCGGAGTAGTCGACTCTACCTGGAAGGATGTGGCTTGAAGAGGGGTCGACAGGCTCTCGAACCATCAAACGTCGTAGAACCGGACCACCAGGCAGTAGAGAGTGAGGCCTCTACTCCCGGGCTACGAGGAACAGGGAAAATGTTGCAGGAACAAAGGGTAGCGGTTGCCAAGCCGTTCAAGCACTCCAGTGCTCAAATCGAAGGTCCTACTGGAACTGGAAGGAAGCAAGGCAGAGTCCACGTTGCCGTCTGACAGCATCCAAAGTGGGGTAGCGGGATACTGGCAGCAGACAGACGAACGATACAGGAACCTGGGCTCAGATGGGCGTCAGAGTGGCCGCTTTAATACCATAAGAACACAAGATTCCAGGACTCTGGTTCACTCCAAAACGTAACTCACTTTATTGACAAAGACCACAGATATTTATACACAACTCTTGCATTGGACTGTATGGGGAAACCAGATACAATAGGGTTTAAACCAATCATGTTACAGGAGACAAAAGGCCAACAGCAGATGACCCAACCAATACAATGAGTCAGACATGACTACATTTGAAATACAAAAGGGGTTGATTAATACAGACACAAGATACGAAGACTTGAGGGGCGGTAATACACATTCTGTGAACAATGGTCAGGGGTTGAAAAACGTACACACTGGCTTGAATATTCGGCTTCAACACTGGCCAATCAAATCGTACAGTGAGTCGGTTGGTCGACCAATCCCTGAGCCGCCTACTTTTCCCCATGTTAAGTCTATGGAGGACCTTTAAACCTCCTGCTCAGGGATTCGACCAATCAGGCATCGACTCACTGCTCCCGGTTCTCCGTGCTCGATACGGTGTCGTACTCGAACCGGAAACCTCTGACCCATAGTCGATGAACGTGTACCCCTCGAACGTACTACATACAATAACTAAAACGTTCAACATGCAATTAAACATATTACACGAATCATAGTCTATGAGTATAAGACTTTGCTCTTAGGAAATAGCTGGCCAGTTCGTACTACAAGGCCCAGCATAGAGTCCAAAACAGTACGAAATGTCCATAGGCTTTGAACGAATAGTTCGAGGGCCAGACAAGGGCTCAAGTAAAGGGTAGGATCCGTTACACGTCTCTCCTTACGTGTTAATAAAAGTGCAACGTCTGTAATAAAAAGTCACAGTAGTGATGTGTGCCAGTCCTGTTTGATATTCCTGTCCTGTCTGTTATTTCGGTTTCTCTGTATAATACAGTTTGTCCCTTGTTTGATGTTGTCCGTTTCTCATGGATTTCCCCTCTGGTTCCCTCCGGACTCTGATTTCCTGCCCCAACCCAGCCTGTTGTTTAACCACATATTTGTCTGCCGGTCCTGTTTATGTTTAAACTTTGGGGTTTCATCATGTTTCTACATCTCCTCTCTTGACTCGTTATCACATAGCTCTGGTCCCCTCTCCCAGCTCCAGTTACTCCTCATCCAGTTTCCCTGCTGATCGTTCAATGTCTCCCTTTTCCATATATCCAGACCTCCCTGTTTGGTCCATTACGGACACTGTAGTAATCAGGCCAGGCAGACATATGGTTCCCCGGGCTTAGCTCCTGGCAGTGACAGGTCACAATATAATAACGTCCCCTATCTGATGCCCGGTGTAGTCCACTGCAGGTCTATTCATTATGTCCTACTAACAAATCACCATTGCTCTGTCACAGTTTGTCCTTCTGTCCTGTTTTTCCTTTAGGTCACTGTTTCTCCCTGTGACATTGGCCAGATCTTCCTTTGACCTTGGGTAAATCATTATTTAACTTTTGGGATTATGGACAAATCGTTCTATCTCCCTTTGATCTAGAACAGACCACTGTATTGATTTTGACTTTGGCCAGGTTACTGTCTCCCTGGACCTTAATCAGATCACTCCATCTTCCTTGGACCTTGGACATATCGTTATACTTTGGTCAGGTCAATGTATCTTCTTATGACTTTGGTCAGATCACTATTCCCATAAGTATTTGTGCAAGTCTTTGTATTTCCCTGTGACATTGGACATGGCATTATTGTGCCTGGTGCTGGTCATTTCATCTCCTTGTGAATTTGGTCAGATCACTCTGTCTTCATGTGGTTTTGGGTAAATAATTTTTGTCCTGTGGCCTTAAGTAGGTCATTCCCCTTTGAGCAGATCATTCCCTCTCCCTTTTACATTGGTCACAACACCCTGGGGTGAATGTACAAAACAGCTCCAAGCTAACCGGACTCTGGGATCAGTTTTCTGCCCTGCACTTGCATGATGTACATTTTCTAAAGTATGTTCTCCACAACGCCTCCCCACAATGCTTCTTGTGCCACTGGGAGAACGTTGCAGCAGGTAAAGGCCATTTTGGCTCATTCCTTAGCTCTTTGTCTTGTATAATGAAATGTATTGTACAAGACACAGATGAACCTGTGTGACCCTCCTCCATTTCCCTGTGCGTGCTATGGTGTGATGTACAGGACTTGCTGGTGTCAGATGTTCTCCGTCGGTGTTCATTACTACACTCATACACACTAGTGCACACCCAGAAGAGTAGGCACCAGCCTCAGACGCTAGCGGCAACAGAGCTGCACTGCTGTATTCTTACATCCCCCCTTACATCTCCCTATAATTGTGTTTTCATCATTCTAACACCAGTGACCTTGTGCTGGTCATTTTATCATCTTATGACCTTGGACAAGTCATTCTAATTAATTTTGACCTTGATCAGGTTACTTTATCTGCCTGTGACTCTGTTCACATTATTCTGTCACTGGATGATCTTGGACAGATTGATGATCTCTTTTGGCCATTTAGCGAGTCTCTTAGTAACATCACTAAGTTAATTTTACCTCCAGGTCACTCAGTTAACAAGTCATTTTTGGAGGTCGCATATTAGGAGGTCCTGGGACTTTTTGGAGGTCACATATTTTACCATCCTGTGACCTTGTGTAGGTAACTACATTCACCTCCACGACCCAAAATAAATTGCATTTTTAGAGGTCGAGATTGACTCTACTGTCAGGACCCCATACACTGTATTAGACTCACATCGCTGGTTCTATTAGGGATAATGATCGAACAGAGGTCAGTACCTAATGTCCAGTCACTTATCTGGTAGTGGCCTCAAAGTGGAAATGTCCCGACCTCATGTAGATGGAAATTGTGTCAAAACTGACGCGTTTCAACTGAAAATGATGAACTTTTATGTCAGGGACTTGAGCAGACGTGTGACGCGCCACATTTACCAAGTGAAAGACAAGAGATTCTGGTGCAAAAAAAAGAAACGATCCTCATTAAATATTATGAATTGATTTTGTGCTAAATATGGTGCAAGGTGCTAAATATGGTGCAGATAAATATGGTGCAGGTGATCCGGTGATAAATACGGCGTAGGTGATCCGGTGATAAATACGGCACAAATGAATATGGTGATAAATACGGTGCAGATAATATAGTGATAAATATGGTGCAGATGATGTAGTGATAAATACGGTGCAGATAATCTGGTGATAAATATGGTGCAGATGATGTAGTGATAAATACGGTGCAGATGATATAGTGATAAATACAGTGCAGATGATGTAGTGATAAATACGGTGCAGATGATCTAGTGATAAATACGGTGCAGATGATGTAGTGATAAATATGGTGCAGATGATGTAGTGATAAATATGGTGCAGATGATGTAGTGATAAATACGGTGCAGATGATCTAGTGATAAATACGGTGCAGATGATGTAGTGATAAATATGGTGCTGATGATATAGTGATAAATACGGTGCAGATGATGTAGTGATTAATACGGTGCAGATGATATAGTGATAAATACGGTGCAGATGATATAGTGATAAATACGGTGCAGATGATGTAGTGATAAATACGGTGCAGATAATCTGGTGATAAATACGGTGCAGATTATCTAGTGATAAATACGGTGCCGATGATATAGTGATAAATACGGTGCAGATGATGTAGTGATAAATACGGTGCAGGTGATGTAGTGATAAATACGGTGCAGATGATCTAGTGATAAATACAGTGCAGATGATGTAGTGATGAATATGGTGCAGATGATCTAGTGATAAATATGGTGCAGATGATCTAGTGATAAATACGCTGCAGATGATGTAGTGATAAATATGGTGCAGGTGATCTAGTGATAAATATGGTGCAGATGATCTAGTGATAAATAAGGTGCAGGTGATCTAGTGATAATTACGGTGCAGGTGATCTGGTGATAAATACGGTGCAAGTGATCTAGTGATAAATACGGTGCAGATGATGTAGTGATAAATATGGTGCAGATGATCTAGTGATAAATACGGTGCAGATGATGTAGTGATAAATACGGTGCAGGTGATCTAGTGATAAATACGGTGCAGATGATGTAGTGATAAATACGGTGCAGATGATCTAGTGATAAATACGGTGCAGGTTATCTAGTGATAAATATGGTGCAGATGATCTGGTGATAAATAAGGTGCAGATGATCTAGTGATAAATACGGTGCAGATAATCTGGTGATAAATACGGTGCAGATGATGTAGTGATAAATACGGTGCAGATGATCTAGTGATACATACGGTGTAGATGATGTAGTGATAAATACGGTGCAGATGATCTAGTGATAAATACGGTGCAGGTGATCTAGTGATAAATACGGTGCAGATGATGTAGTGATAAATACGGTGCAGGTAATCTGGTGATAAATAAGGTGCAGATGATCTAGTGATAAATACGGTGCAGGTGATCTGGTGATAAATACAGTGCAGGTAATCTGGTGATAAATACGGTGCAGGTGATCTAGTGATAAATACGGTGCAGATGATCTAGTGATAAATAAGGTGCAGATGATCTGGTGATAAATACGGTGCAGATGATTTGGTGATAAATACGGTGCAGATTATCTAGTAATAAATATGGTGCAGATGATGTAGTGATAAATACGGTGCAGATGATCTAGTGATAAAAACGGTGCAGATGATCTAGTGATAAATAAGGTGCAGATGATATAGTGATAAATACGGTGCAGGTGATCTAGTGATAAAATTGGTGCAGATGATGTAGTGATAAATACGGTGCATATAATATGGTGATAAATACAGTGCAGATGATCTAGTGATAAATACGGTGCACATGATAGAGTGATAAATACAGTGCAGATGATCTGGTGATAAATACAGTGCAGATGATCTAGTGATAAATACGGTGTAGATGATCTAGTGATAAATACGGTGCAGGTGATCTAGTGATAAATACGGTGCAGATGATGTAGTGATAAATACGGTGCAGGTGATCTGGTGATAAATACGGTGCAGATAATCTAGTGATAAATACGGTGCAGGTGATCTGGTGATAAATACAGTGCAGGTAATCTGGTGATAAATACGGTGCAGGTGATCTAGTGATAAATACGGTGCAGATGATCTAGTGATAAATAAGGTGCAGATGATCTGGTGATAAATACGGTGCAGATGATTTGGTGATAAATACGGTGCAGATTATCTAGTGATAAATATGGTGCAGATGATGTAGTGATAAATACGGTGCAGATGATCTAGTGATAAAAACGGTGCAGATGATCTAGTGATAAATAAGGTGCAGATGATATAGTGATAAATACGGTGCAGGTGATCTAGTGATAAAATTGGTGCAGATGATGTAGTGATAAATACGGTGCAGATGATATAGTGATAAATACAGTGCAGATGATCTAGTGATAAATACGGTGCACATGATAGAGTGATAAATACAGTGCAGATGATCTAGTGATAAATACGGTGCACATGATAGAGTGATAAATACGATGCAGATGATCTGGTGATAAATACAGTGCAGATGATCTAGTGATAAATACGGTGCAGATGATCTAGTGAAAAATATGGTGCAGGTGATCTAGTGAAAAATATGGTGCAGGTGATCTAGTGATAAATACGGTGTAGATGATCTAGTGATAAATACGGTGCAGGTGATCTAGTGATAAATACGGTGCAGATGATGTAGTGATAAATACGGTGCAGGTGATCTGGTGATAAATACGGTGCAGATAATCTAGTGATAAATACGGTGCAGGTGATCTGGTGATAAATACAGTGCAGATGATGTAGTGATAAATACGGTGCAGGTGATCTGGTGATAAATACGGTGCAGATGATCTAGTGATAAAAACGGTGCAGATGATCTAGTGATAAATAAGGTGCAGATGATATAGTGATAAATACGGTGCAGGTGATCTAGTGATAAAATTGGTGCAGATGATGTAGTGATAAATACGGTGCAGATGATATAGTGATAAATACAGTGCAGATGATCTAGTGATAAATACGGTGCACATGATAGAGTGATAAATACAGTGCAGATGATCTAGTGATAAATACGGTGCACATGATAGAGTGATAAATACGGTGCAGATGATCTGGTGATAAATACAGTGCAGATGATCTAGTGATAAATACGGTGCAGATGATCTAGTGAAAAATACGGTGCAGGTGATCTAGTGAAAAATATGGTGCAGGTGATCTAGTGATAAATACGGTGCAGATGATGTAGTGATAAATATGGTGCAGGTGATCTAGTGATAAATACGGTGCAGATGATGTAGTGATAAATACGGTGCAGGTGATCCAGTGATAAATACGGTGCACATGATAGAGTGATAAATACGGTGCAGATGATCTGGTGATAAATACGGTGCAGGTGATCTAGTGATAAATACGGTGCAGATGATTTGGTGATAAACACGGTGCAGATGATGTAGTGATAAATACGGTGCAGATGATCTAGTGATAAATACAGCGCAGATGATCTAGTGATAAATACGGTGCAGATGATTTGGTGATGAATACGGTGCAGATGATTTGGTGATAAATACGGTGCAGGTGATCTAGTGATAAATACGGTGCAGATGATCTAGTGATAAATACGGTGCAGATGATCTAGTGATAAATATGGTGCCGATGATATAGTGATAAATACGGTGCAGATGATGTAGTGATAAATACGGTGCAGATGATCTAGTGATAAATACGGTGCAGATGATGTAGTGATAAATACGGTGCAGGTGATGTAGTGATAAATACGGTGCAGATGATCTAGTGATAAATACGGTGCAGATGATATAGTGATAAATACGGTTCAGATGATCTTGTGATAAATACGGTGCAGATGATCTAGTGATAAATACGGTGCAGATGATTTGGTGATAAATAAGGTGCAGATGATCTAGTGATAAATACGGTGCAGATGATCTAGTGATAAATATGGTGCAGATGATATAGTGATAATTATGGTGCAGATGATCTAGTGATAAATACGGTGCAGATAATCTGGTGATAAATACGGTGCAGATGATATAGTGATAAATACGGTGCAGATGATGTTGTGATAAATATGGTGCAGGTGATGTAATGATAAATACGGTGCAGATGATCTAGTGATAAATACGGTGCAGATGATGTAGTGATACATACGGTGCAGATGATCTAGTGATAAATACGGTGCAGATGATCTAGTGATAAATACGGTGCAGATGATGTAGTGATAAATACGGTGCAGATAATCTGGTGATAAATATGGTGCAGATGATGTAGTGATAAATATGGTGCAGATGATCTAGTGATAAATACGGTGCAGATGATGTAGTGATAAATACGGTGCAGATGATCTAGTGATAAATACGGTGCAGATGATGTAGTGATAAATATGGTGCAGATGATATAGTGATAAATACGGTGCAGATGATCTTGTGATAAATACGGTGCAGATGATCTAGTGATAAATACGGTGCAGATGATGTAGTGATAAATATGGTGCAGATGATATAGTGATAAATACGGTGCAGATGATCTTGTGATAAATACGGTGCAGATGATATAGTGATAAATACGGTGCAGATGATCTAGTGATAAATACGGTGCAGATGATGTAGTGATAAATACGGTGCAGATAATCTGGTGATAAATACGGTGCAGATGATCTAGTGATAAATACGGTGCCGATGATATAGTGATAAATACGGTGCAGATGACCTAGTGATAAATACGGTGCAGATGATCTAGTGATAACTACGGTGCAGATGATGTAGTGATAAATACGGTGCAGGTGATGTAGTGATAAATACGGTGCAGATGATCTAGTGATAAATACGGTGCAGATGATCTAGTGATAAATACGGTGCAGATGATGTAGTGATAAATACGGTGCAGATGATGTAGTGATAAATATGGTGCAGATGATGTAGTGATAAATACGGTGCAGATGATCTAGTGATAAATACGGTGCAGATGATGTAGTGATAAATATGGTGCAGATGATATAGTGATAAATACGGTGCAGATGATGTAGTGATACATACGGTGCAGATGATCTAGTGATAAATACGGTGCAGATGATCTAGTGATAAATACGGTGCAGATGATGTAGTGCTAAATACGGTGCAGATAATCTGGTGATAAATATGGTGCAGATGATGTAGTGATAAATATGGTGCAGATGATCTAGTGATAAATACGGTGCAGATGATGTAGTGATAAATACGGTGCAGATGATCTAGTGATAAATACGGTGCAGATGATGTAGTGATAAATATGGTGCAGATGATATAGTGATAAATACGGTGCAGATGATCTTGTGATAAATACGGTGCAGATGATATAGTGATAAATACGGTGCAGATGATCTAGTGATAAATACGGTGCAGATGATGTAGTGATAAATACGGTGCAGATAATCTGGTGATAAATACCGTGCAGATGATCTAGTGATAAATACGGTGCCAATGATATAGTGATAAATACGGTGCAGATGACCTAGTGATAAATACGGTGCAGATGATCTAGTGATAAATACGGTGCAGATGATGTAGTGATAAATACGGTGCAGGTGATGTAGTGATAAATACGGTGCAGATGATCTAGTGATAAATACGGTGCAGATGATCTAGTGATAAATATGGTGCAGATGATCTAGTGATAAATACGGTGCAGATGATGTAGTGATAAATACGGTGCAGATGATGTAGTGATAAATATGGTGCAGATGATGTAGTGATAAATACGGTGCAGATGATCTAGTGATAAATACGGTGCAGATGATGTAGTGATAAATATGGTGCAGATGATATAGTGATAAATACGGTGCAGATGATCTAGTGATAAATACGGTGCAGATGATCTAGTGATAAATACGGTGCAGATGATATAGTGATAAATACGGTGCAGATGATGTAGTGATAAATACGGTGCAGATGATCTAGTGATAAATACGGTGCAGATTATGTAGTGATAAATATGGTGCAGATGATCTAGTGATAAATACGGTGCAGATGATCTAGTGATAAATACGGTGCAGATGATTTGGTGATAAATATGGTGCAGATGATATAGTGATAAATATGGTGCAGATGATGTAGTGATAAATACAGTGCAGATGATCTAGTGATAAATACGGTGCAGATGATGTAGTGATAAATACGGTGCAGATGATCTGGTGATAAATACGGTGCAGATGATCTAGTGATAAATACGGTGCAGATGATTTGGTGATAAATAAGGTGCAGATGATCTAGTGATAAATACGGTGCAGATGATCTAGTGATAAATATGGTGCAGATGATATAGTGATAATTATGGTGCAGATGATCTAGTGATAAATACGGTGCAGATAATCTGGTGATAAATACGGTGCAGATGATATAGTGATAAATATGGTGCAGATGATGTTGTGATAAATATGGTGCAGGTGATGTAATGATAAATACGGTGCAGATGATCTAGTGATAAATACGGTGCAGATGATGTAGTGATAAATACGGTGCAGGTGATGTAGTGATAAATATGGTGCAGATGATACAGTGATAAATATGGTGCAGATGATGTTATGATAAATATGGTGCAGATGATGTTGTGATAAATATGGTGCAGATGATGTAGTGATAAATACGGTGCAGATGATGTAGTGATAAATACGGTGCAGATGATCTAGTGATAAATACGGTGCAGATGATCTAGTGATAAATATGGTGCAGATGATCTAGTGATAAATACGGTGCAGATGATGTAGTGATAAATACGGTGCAGATGATGTTGTGATAAATATGGTGCAGATGATGTTGTGATAAATATGGTGCAGGTGATGTTGTGATAAATATGGTGCAGATGATGTAGTGATAAATACGGTGCAGATGATATAGTGATAAATACGGTGCAGATGATGTTGTGATAAATATGGTGCAGATGATGTAGTGATAAATACGGTGCAGATGATCTAATGATAAATACGGTGCAGGTGATCTAGTGATAAATACGGTGCAGATGATGTAGTGATAAATACGGTGCAGATGATCTAGTGATAAATACGGTGCAGATGATGTAGTGATAAATACGGTGCAGATGATCTAATGATAAATACGGTGCAGGTGATCTAGTGATAAATACGGTGCAGATGATGTAATGATAAATACAGTGCAGATGATTTGGTGATAAATATTCCCCCCCGTAATCTATTTATATTGACTTATGGACTTGTTACCATATGCGCCTCTAGTCCTGATGGGGTTCACATTCTCTATACAGTCCAGTACACTGGTCCGTGGGTCCTTTTAACCCTTTGCTTTGCAATAAATTGGAGACCACTCGAGCATCCAACATATTATAATAACCAGAATCACAGATTAAAACGTTCATTTATAAAGTGTCCGAAGCCTCGGCCGTCTCTTCCTCAATGTAATTACTTCGTTCAATTCTACAAACTTTGCAGAGAAGCAAATAAAATCTAATTCTTTGGTTATTTATTACTGAGAAACTGTTCATTTCTCACCAACGTGGGAGCACTTTGGACTGGGGGGATAATTGGATTCACTTCCACTTACTTTATTTGGGTTATATTTTATTGCCACATAAAACAATAAACACTCCATGAAATATGAAATATAACTGCAGATCTCCAGCAAGATGGGATCAGAGTAAGTGCGTAGCGCGCCCGGGAAGACAAGGAGAGCGGCGGGAGAGGTTTGTATCAGACCCACCAACAAAGCCGCCCAGCGCAGAGCAGGATGAATCTCCTTTGTGTGGCTCTAATTAGACACAATATTGCTTGTTTTAGTCATGCACAGAAGCTCGTTATCAAATCGAGCGGAAGCTTCACGCATTTCATGTGATAAAATCTTCACTGTTCCCTAAATGACACATGTAATATTACATTTAATAGGAGTGAGCCCATGCATGCAAATTGAATTAAATAGGGGGAGTGCAAATTTGTTCCATAATTAAGATAAAAATCCACGTCAGCTAAAACCCTGGTGTGTATCAGTAACCGGCATGCAGGCCCACAGCGAACGATCAGTTTGTGTCTGGACATAATTACATTTAATGTCCCTGCTTAAAAACACAGAAAATAATCTATAGGAAATATCCTGAGTAAACACGATCATTCCGACAGACTGTCCAGAAAATTACCCTCCGCCAGCTTAAAAGGGGAACTATGCCAGGGGCGAAAGTGGTTCTTGTTTTATTTATCACAATCATTTACCTAGGTAAGTGCTTCTGTTACACACAGTAATTATATAGATACACCTGACTGCAGTATGATGGACTCCTACCTAGGTAAGTGCTTCTGTTACACACAGTAATTATATAGATACACCTGACTGCTGTGTGATGGACTCCTACCTAGGTAAGTACTTCTGTTACACACAGTAATTATACAGATACACCTGACTGCCGTGTGATGGACTCCTACCTAGGTAAGTGCTTCTGTTACACACAGTAATTATATAGATACACCTGACTGCTGTATGATGGACTCCTACCTAGGTAAGTGCTTCTGTTACACACAGTAATTATACAGATACACCTGACTGCTGTGTGATGGACTCCTACCTAGGTAAGTGCTTCTGTTACACACAGTAATTATATAGATGCACCTGACTGCTGTGTGATGGACTCCTACATAGGTAAGTACTTCTGTTACACACAGTAATTATATAGATATACGCCTGACTGCTGTGTGATGGACTCCTACCTAGGTAAGTGCTTCTGTTATACACAGTAATTATATAGATACACCTGACTGCTGTGTGATGGACTCCTACCTAGGTAAGCGCTTCTGTTACACACAGTAATTATATAGATATATACCTGACTGCTGTGTGATGGACTCCTACCTAGGTAAGTGCTTCTGTTACACACAGTAATTATATAGATACACCTGACTGCTGTGTGATGGACTCCTACCTAGGTAACTGCTTCTATTACACACAGTAATTATATAGATACGCCTGACTGCTGTATGATGGACTCCTACCTAGGTAAGTACTTCTGTTACACACAGTAATTATATATATACACCTGACTGCTGTATGATGGACTCCTACCTAGGTAAGTGCTTCTGTTACACACAGTAATTATATATATACACCTGACTGCTGTATGATGGACTCCTACCTAGGTAAGTGCTTCTATTACACACATTAATTATATATATACACCTGACTGCTGTGTGATGGACTCCTACCTAGGTAAGTGCTTCTATTACACACATTAATTATATATATATATACACCTGACTGCTGTATGATGGACTCCTACCTAGGTAAGTACTTCTGTTACACACAGTAATTATATAGATACACCTGACTGCTGTATGATGGACTCCTACCTAGGTAAGTGCTTCTGTTACACACAGTAATTATATATATACACCTGACTGCTGTATGATGGACTCCTACCTAGGTAAGTGCTTCTGTTACACACAGTAATTATATAGATACACCTGACTGCTGTGTGATGGACTCCTACCTAGGTAAGTGCTTCTGTTACACACAGTAATTATATAGATGCACCTGACTGCTGTGTGATGGACTCCTACCTAGGTAAGTGCTTCTGTTACACACAGTAATTATATATACACCCCTGACTGTTGTGTGATAGACTCCTACCTAGGTAAGTGCTTCTGTTACACACAGTAATTATACAGATACACCTGACTGCTGTGTGATGGACTCCTACCTAGGTAAGTACTTCTGTTACACACAGTAATTATATAGATACACCTGACTGCTGTATGATGGACTCCTACCTAGGTAAGTAGTTCTGTTACACACAGTAATTACATAGCTATGAGTACACTAATGGGAGTCTGGGAGTTGTGGAAAGGCAGGAATGTTGGCTCCCTCTGAGTACACATAAGACTATGTGATGCCGCATGATGTCCACGGTATTTAAGTTCATGTAACTCTAGTCTATTTGAGGTGTCCCTTTAAACAGAAGGATGTTTTATTTGCCCACTTGTATTGCTGCTGGTTTAATCACAATGACCCCGGTTCTGTTAGTAAATGAGTGTCACTGCGTGTGTGTCCTCTCCCCGATCTCTGTGTACCTGTGGGGGATATACAGAGGTTTTACATATGAAGAATAATAAGAGACTGTCAGTCACATTATTCAGTGTCCCCCCAGCAGGATCTTGTCCCCGTCCCAGAAGTAATAAATATTTGGGAGAGTCTTATGCTTATCTCCCCCTTTAGTGAGTCCCACTTGGGTCTATAACGAGATAAGAGGAGATCAGTGTCTAGACTGGGCTATCACTGTCCTGCAATGAATGTGTAATGAGGAACCCCCCCCCGTCCATTCACACACACAGCTGGGAAACACTTGTCCTCACAGAACAATATCACGCTGATAATGGGAAAATAAATACCCCATTCTCCTACCAATTCCCACAGGACAGATCTGGGAGACTTAAAGGGCAACGACACCTACAGGATTTACTGCTTCTTAAAGGAACAATAACCTAGAAATGAAATTGACTTCTATAGTTATAAATATCATTTTCTTTCAGAAAGCATCTGCAAAATTAAGGATCAACCCCTAAACTGCATTTATTGTGTTTGTAGATTTCCCTATAGTTACACACAATCTGATTAACTGTTTCTACTCTGAGATTAGTGATAATTTCTCTTCTATTCAGTAATATTGATACCTTATCTCATGAGCCAACACTTCTACCCGGTCACATCAGAGACACCACAAATACGGCAAAGGAAACAGGACCCCAAACAGCGGATATTATACCTCATAGTACAGCTCACAACACAAACGGCTTTACACAAGCTGAATGGATTTCATTGTGTTTAAATATACATAATGCAACATCATTTCTACATTGTAGATTTCCTTTAATTTATATAACAGAAGTACTTACCTAGGTAGGAGTCCATCACACAGCAGTCAGGTATATCTATATAATTACTGTGTGTAACAGAAGTACTTACCTAGGTAGGAGTCCATCACACAGCAGTCAGGTGTATCTGTATCATTACTGTGTGTAACAGAAGCACTTACCTAGGTAGGAGTCCATCACACAGCAGTCAGGTGTATCTGTATCATTACTGTGTGTAACAGAAGCACTTACCTAGGTAGGAGTCCATCACACAGCAGTCAGGTGTATCTGTATAATTACTGTGTGTAACAGAAGTACTTACCTAGGTAGGAGTCCGTCACACAGCAGTCAGGTGTATATATATAATTTCTGTGTGTAACAGAAGCACTTACCTAGGTAGGAGTCCGTCACACAGCAGTCAGGTATATCTATATAATTACTGTGTGTAACAGAAGTACTTACCTAGGTAGGAGTCCATCACACAGCAGTCAGGTGTATCTGTATCATTACTGTGTGTAACAGAAGCACTTACCTAGGTAGGAGTCCATCATACAGCAGTCAGGTGTATCTATATAATTACTGTGTGTAACAGAAGTACTTACCTAGGTAGGAGTCCGTCACACAGCAGTCAGGTGTATATATATAATTTCTGTGTGTAACAGAAGCACTTACCTAGGTAGGAGTCCATCATACAGCAGTCAGGTGTATCTATATAATTACTGTGTGTAACAGAAGTACTTACCTAGGTAGGAGTCCATCACACAGCAGTCAGGTGTATCTATATAATTACTGTGTGTAACAGAAGCACTTACCTAGGTAGGAGTCCATCACACAGCAGTCAGGTGTATCTATATAATTCCTGTGTGTAACAGAAGCACTTACCTAGGTAGGAGTCCATCACATAGCAGTCAGGTGTATCTATATACTTACTGTGTGTAATAGAAGTACTTACCTAGGTAGGAGTCCATCATACAGCAGACAGGTATAGCTATATAATTACTGTGTGTAACAGAAGCACTTACCTAGGTAGGAGTCCATCATACATCAGCCAGATCTATCTATATAATTACTGTGTGTAACAGAAGTACTTACCTAGGTAGGAGTCCATCATACAGCAGTCAGGTGTATCTATATAATTACTGTGTGTAACAGAAGCACTTACCTAGGTAGGAGTCCATCATACAGCAGTCAGGTGTATCTATATAATTACTGTGTGTAACAGAAGTACTTACCTAGGTAGGAGTCCATCATACAGCAGTCAGGTGTATCTGTATAATTACTGTGTGTAACAGAAGCGCTTACCTAGGTAGGAGTCCATCATACAGCAGTCAGGTGTATCTGTATAATTACGGTGTAACAGAAGCGCTTACCTAGGTAGGAGTCCATCATACAGCAGTCAGGTGTATCTATATCATTACTGTGTGTAACAGAAGCGCTTACCTAGGTAGGAGTCCATCACACAGCGGTCAGGTGTATCTATTTAATTACTGTGTGTAACAGAAGTACTTACCTAGGTAGGAGTCCATCACACAGCAGTCAGGTGTATCTATATAATTACTGTGTGTAACAGAAGTACTTACCTAGGTAGGAGTCCATCACACAGCAGTCAGATGTATATATATAATTACTGTGTGTAACAGAAGTACTTACCTAGGTAGGAGTCCATCATAAAGCAGTCAGGCGTATCTATCTAATTACTGTGTGTAACAGAAGCACTTACCTAGGTAGAAATCCATCACACAGCAGTCAGGTGTATCTGTATAATTACTGTGTGTAACAAAAGGACTTACCTAGGTAGGAGTGCATCACACAGCAGTCAGGTGTATCTATATGATTACTGTGTGTAACAGAAGCACTTACCTAGGTAGGAGTCCATCATACAGCAGTCAGGTGTATCTATATAATTACTGTGTGTAACAGAAGCACTTACCTAGGTAGGAGTCCATCACAGAACAGTCAGGCGTATCTGTATAATTACTGTGTGTAACAGAAGCACTTACCTAGGTAGGAGTCCATCACACAGCAGTCAGACGTATCTATATAATTACTGTGTGTAACAGAAGCACTTACCTAGGTAGGAATCCATCACACAGCAGTCAGGTGTATCTATATAATTACTGTGTGTAACAGAAGTACTTACCTAGGTAGTAGTCCATCATACAGCAGTCAGGTGTATATCTATATAATTACTGTGTGTAACAGAAGTACTTACCTAGGTAGGAGTGCATCACACAGCAGTCAGGTGTATCTATATGATTACTGTGTGTAACAGAAGCACTTACCTAGGTAGGAGTGCATCACACAGCAGTCAGGTGTATCTATATAATTACTGTTTGTAACAGGAGTACTTACCTAGGTATGAGTCCATCATACAGCAGTCAGGTGTATCTATATAATTACTGTGTGTAACAGAAGTACTTACCTAGGTAGGAGTCCATCATACAGCAGTCAGGTGTATATCTATATAATTACTGTGTGTAACAGAAGTACTTACCTAGGTAGGAGTCCATCATACAGCAGTCAGGTGTATATCTATATAATTACTGCGTGTAACAGAAGTACTTACCTAGGTAGGAGTCCATCATACAGTAGTCAGGTGTATCTATATAATTACTGCGTGTAACAGAAGTACTTAACTAGGTAGGAGTCCATCACACAGCAGTCAGGTGTATCTATATAATTACTGTGTGTAACAGTTAGGTAGGAGTCCATCACACAGTAGTCAGGTGTATCTATATAATTACTGTGTGTAACAGAAGTACTTACCTAGGTAGGAGTCCATCACACAGCAGTCAGGTGTATCTATATGATTACTGTGTGTAACAGAAGCACTTACCTAGGTAGGAGTCCATCATACAGCAGTCAGGCGTATCTATATAATTACTGTGTGTAACAGAAGTACTTACCTAGGTAGGAGTCCATCATACAGCAGTCAGGTGTATCTATATGATTACTGTGTGTAACAGAAGCACTTACCTAGGTAGGAGTCCATCATACAGCAGTCAGGCGTATCTATATAATTACTGTGTGTAACATAAGTACTTACCTAGGTAGGAGTCCATCACACAGCAGTCAGGTGTATCTATATAATTACTGTGTGTAACAGAAGCACTTACCTAGGAAGGAGTCCATCACACAGCAGTCAGGTGTATCTGTATTATTACTGTGTGTAACAGAAGCACTTACCTAGGTAGGAGTCCATCACACAGCAGTCAGGTGTATCTATATAATTACTGTGTGTAACAGAAGCACTTACCTAGGTAGGAGTCCATCATACAGCAGTCAGGTGTATATCTATATAATTACTGTGTGTAACAGAAGTACTTACCTAGGTAGGAGTCCATCATACAGCAGTCAGGTGTATATCTATATAATTACTGCGTGTAACAGAAGTACTTACCTAGGTAGGAGTCCATCATACAGTAGTCAGGTGTATCTATATAATTACTGCGTGTAACAGAAGTACTTAACTAGGTAGGAGTCCATCACACAGCAGTCAGGTGTATCTATATAATTACTGTGTGTAACAGTTAGGTAGGAGTCCATCACACAGTAGTCAGGTGTATCTATATAATTACTGTGTGTAACAGAAGTACTTACCTAGGTAGGAGTCCATCACACAGCAGTCAGGTGTATCTATATGATTACTGTGTGTAACAGAAGCACTTACCTAGGTAGGAGTCCATCATACAGCAGTCAGGCGTATCTATATAATTACTGTGTGTAACAGAAGTACTTACCTAGGTAGGAGTCCATCATACAGCAGTCAGGTGTATCTATATGATTACTGTGTGTAACAGAAGCACTTACCTAGGTAGGAGTCCATCATACAGCAGTCAGGCGTATCTATATAATTACTGTGTGTAACATAAGTACTTACCTAGGTAGGAGTCCATCACACAGCAGTCAGGTGTATCTATATAATTACTGTGTGTAACAGAAGCACTTACCTAGGAAGGAGTCCATCACACAGCAGTCAGGTGTATCTGTATAATTACTGTGTGTAACAGAAGCACTTACCTAGGTAGGAGTCCATCACACAGCAGTCAGGTGTATCTATATAATTACTGTGTGTAACAGAAGTACTTGCCTAGGTAGGAGTCCATCACACAACAGTCAGGTGTATCTATATAATTACTGTGTGTAACAGAAGCACTTACCTAGGTAGGAGTCCATCACACAGCAGTCAGGTGTATCTGTATAATTACTGTGTGTAACAGAAACACTTACCTAGGTAGGAGTCCATCACGCAACAGTCAGGTGTATCTGTATAATTACTGTGTGTAACAGAAGCACTTACCTAGGTAGGAGTCCATCATACAGCAGTCAGGTGTATCTATATAATTACTGTGTGTAACAGAAGCATTTACCTAGGTAGGTGTCCATCACACAGCAGTCAGGCGTATCTATATAATTACTGTGTGTAACAGAAGCACTTACGTAGGTAGGAGTCCATCACACAGCAGTCAGGCATATCTATATAATTACTGTGTGTAACAGAAGTACTTACCTAGGTAGGAGTCCATCACACAGCAGTCAGGTGTATCTATATGATTACTGTGTGTAACAGAAGTACTTACCTAGGTAGGAGTCCATCACACAGCAGTCAGGTGTATCTATATGATTACTGTGTGTAACAGAAGCACTTACCTAGGTAGGAGTCCATCACACAGCAATCAGGTGTATCTATATGATTACTGTGTGTAACAGAAGCACTTACCTAGGTAGGAGTCCATCACACAGCAGTCAGGTGTATCTATATGATTACTGTGTGTAACAGAAGCACTTACCTAGGTAGGAGTCCATCACACAGCAGTCAGGTATATCTATATGATTACTGTGTGTAACAGAAGCACTTACCTAGGTAGCAGTCCATCACACAGCAGTCAGGTGTATCTATATAATTACTGTGTGTAACAGAAGCACTTACCTAGGTAGGAGTCCATCATACAGCAGTCAGGTGTATCTATGTAATTACAGTGTGTAACAGAATACTTACCTAGGTAGGAGTCCATCACACAGCAGTCAGGTGTATCTGTATAATTACTGTGTGTAAGAGAAGCACTTACCTAGGTAGGAGTCCATCACACAGCAGTCAGGTGTATATCTATATAATTACTGTGTGTAACAGAAGCACTTACCTAGGTAGGAGTCAATCACACAGCAGTCAGATGTATATCTATATAATTACTGTGTGTAACAGAAGCACTTACCTAGGTAGGGGTCCATCACACAGCAGTCAGGCGTATCTCTATAATTACTGTGTGTAACAGAAGCAATTACCTAGGTAGGAGTACACCATACAGCAGTCAGGCGTATCTCTATAATTACTGTGTGTAACAGAAGCACTTACCTAGGTAGGAGTCCATCACACAGCAGTCAGGCGTATCTCTATAATTACTGTGTGAAACAGAAGGACTTACCTAGGTAGGAGTCCACCACACAGCAGTCAGGCGTATCTATATAATTTCTGTGTGTAACAGAAGCAATTACCTAGGTAGGAGTCCATCACACAGCAGTCAGGCGTATCTCTATAATTAGTGTGTGTAACAGAAGGACTTACCTAGGTAGGAGTCCATCACACAGCAGTCAGGCGTATCTATATAATTACTGTGTGTAACAGAAGCACTTACCTAGGTAGGAGTCCATCATACAACGGTCAGGTGTATCTTTATAATTACTGTGTGTAATAGAAGCACTTACCTAGGTAGGAGTCCATCACACAGCAGTCAGGCGTATCTCTATAATTACTGTGTGTAACAGAAGCACTTACCTAGGTAGGAGTCCATCATACAGCAGTCATGTGTATATCTATATAATTACTGTGTGTAACAGAAGTACTTACCTAGGTAGCAGTCCATCACACAGCAGTCAGGTGTATCTCTATAATTACTGTGTGTAACAGAAGCACTTACCTAGGTAGGAGTCAATCACACAGCAGTCAGGAGTATCTATATAATTACTGTGTGTAACAGAAGCACTTACCTAGGTAGGAGTCCATCACACAGCAGTAATGTGTATATCTATATAATTACTGTGTGTAACAGAATCACTTACCTAGGTAGGAGTCCATCACACAGCAGTCATGTGTATATCTATATAATTACTGTGTGTAACAGAAGCACTTACCTAGGTAGGAGTCCATCATACAGCAGTCAGGCATATCTATATAATTACCATGTGTAACAGAAGCACTTACCTAGGTAGGAGTCCATCATACAGCAGTCAGGTGTATCTATATAATTACTGTGTGTAACAGAAGCACTTACCTAGGTAGGAGTCCATCATACAGCAGTCAGGCGTATCTATATAATTACTGTATGTAAGAGAAGCACTTACCTAGGTAGGAGCCCATCATACAGCAGTCAGGTATATCTATATAATTACTGTGTGTAACAGAAGCACTTACCTAGGTAGGAGTCCATCACACAGCAGTCAGGTGTATCTATATAATTACTGTGTGTAACAGAAGCACTTACCTAGGTAGGAGTCCATCACACAGCAGTCAGGTGTATCTATATAATTGCTGTGTGTAACAGAAGTACTTACCTAGGTAGGAGTCCATCATACAGCAGTCAGGTGTATCTATATAATTACTGTGTGTAACAGAAGTACTTACCTAGGTAGGAGTCCATCACACAGCAGTCAGGTGTATCTATATAATTACTGTGTGTAACAGAAGTACTTACCTAGGTAGGAGTCCATCACACAGCAGTCAGGTGTATCTATATAATTACTGTGTGTAACAGAAGCACTTACCTAGGTAGAGTCATCACACAGCAGTCAGGTGTATCTATATAATTACTGTGTGTAACAGAAGCACTTACCTAGGTAGGAGTCCATCACAGAGCAGTCAGGTGTATCTATATAATTACTGCGTGTAACAGGAGCACTTACCTAGGTAGGACTCCATCACACAGCAGTCAGGTGTATCTGTATAATTACTGTGTGTAACAGAAGCACTTACCTAGGTAGGAGTCCATCACAGAGCAGTCAGGAGTATCTATGTAATTATCAAATGTGACAGAAGCACTTACCTACTGTAGGTAAAAGTCCGTTATACATTAGGGGCTGGATTCTATTGCAGGTGATAAATGTTACCTCCTGTTTTATCAAACCTTTTCCTATTGAAGTCTATGGGGAAACCTGGAGATTAAAGCAGAGGTAAAAGTATCTCCTTCAATAGAATGCAGCCCATAGACTTCAATAGGAAGATGTCTGATAAAACGGGAGGTAACATTTATCACCTGCAGTAGAATCCAGTCTCTCTTGTTCCCATGTTATAGTTTCACCTAAAGCGTCAGTGTAATTGTCACCCTCTGACTCCCTTTTAATGTAAACATGTAAAATCTGTGATTTACTAGTAACGGTTATTTCAATGTATTTACTTTAAATTCATGACTTACTGGTACAGGACCACCAGCAGTTACACAGCCATAACGCCCCCTCCTCCCTGTGTCCAGGGTTAAGTGTCTAATTATTAATTATCTCCCCGCGCCATTGATGTGTAAATGAGTGCACATGCTGAGCCTCACAATGGGACTAAGTAGTTAAATGACTAACAAGGGGACCTAATTTGTCAATAATGATTGTGCCCCCTGACCCCTGGCAGTTCATTGCAGCGGTGATTTATAGTCGGCTGCTGACAGTGGGGGGGTTCAGGGTGCAGATAAAGGCTCCCATCTAGGGATGATAAATGGAATCAGTCAGTGGCTCATCATCTCATTACAGACGCTGCTCTTCCCTGTGAAGTGAACGCACCAAGGACCAGCGTCCCCTCACTCCATCCAGGAAAGATTTACTGGCCGGCATTGTATCCACACACACTGCCAGCAGGATAGCCCCCCGGGGGAAGCGCAGCTCTCTAATAGGAGACACCAATAAAAGCCATTGAGTGAGTGCAATGTGTCCTGTCGCGTGCCGTTATGTCCCATAAATCCTAATAAGACTAAGAGGATTCCTATTATCCTATTATTCACAGGGGATCCGCGCAGTCTTTCCTCTATTAACTCCTACTGTGCCAAACGGGAGGCGCTGGACTCCCCTCTAGCACTCAAAGAGTTAAAAATGTGTTTGGTCTCAATGCAACGTGGAATATGTTGGTATTTCTAGCTGAAGAATAAAAATAATATCAAAATAATACTAATAATAATACTAATAATACTAATAATAATACCAATAATAATAATACTAATAATAATACTAATAATAATACCAATAGTAATACCAGTAGTAATAAGACTAATAATAATAATAATAATACTAATAATACTAATAATAATACTAATAATAATACCAGTAGTAATAAGACTAATAATAATACTAATAATAATGCTAATAATACTAATAATAATACTAATAATAATAATAACAGTAATAAGACTAATAATACCAATAGTAATAATACTAATAATAATACCAGTAGTAATAAGACTAATAATATTAATAATACTAATAATAATACTAATAGTAATAATACTAATAGTAATAAGACTAATAGTAATAATATCAATAATAATAATATAATAATAATACCAGTAGTAATAATACTAATAATAACACTAATAGTAATAATACTAATAAGACTAATAGTAATAATACCAATAGTAATAATACAATAATAATACCAGTAGTAATAAGACTAATAATATTAATAATACTAATAATAATACTAATGGTAATAATACTAATAAGACTAATTGTAATAATAGTAATAAGACTAATAGTAATAATACCAATAGTAATAAGACTAATAGTAATAATACTTATAGTAATAAGACTAATAGTAATAATACCAATAGTAATAATATAATAATAATACCAATAGTAATAATACTAATTGTAATAATACTAATAAGACTAATAGTAATAATACTAATAAGACTAATAGTAATAATACCAATAGTAATAATATAATAATAATACTAATAGTAATAACATTAATCATATCAACCTTATAATAATATAAATAAAACACATTTTGGACCTAGTCATACCAGTAATGATAATATGTCACTATTAACCCTTTGTTGGTATTCTCTACATTACTCCGGTACAATATGCACAGAGGAAAGAGGAGAAATTCTGGGACCCGCAGCGGCGCCGGTGGATAAACCTTCCCATCGATTTCACTGCAGCTTGTAACCCATTGAATGCCGGACTAGTCTGACTGCGTCACAATGCGCTGGACATCTCTCCGGCATTGAAAAGCGACGTTTAACCCCTCATATGCTAGTGATGTCTCCAAGGAATTTCTTCACATAGTGTGGGAGGCCTCTCCAGCATTTAATCAGTTAAAAAAATGAATTAGTGGAATTTGGGGTGGATTTTGGGGCCCTGTGGAGAGATGGGTTTGCTCCTGAACTGTCCCACTTCTGATCAGACGCTTCTTCTTTCTTTTTAACGCGTTTGTGTAGACGTGAGCCCCCTCTTCCTCCAGACAGAGCACCTGTGTGAGCCGTCCATCTCTCCTGCCTGCTTCCCTGGATTCTCATCCACAGATCCACGTTCTCTACCACCCATAAGATACATAGTGGTCCCACAGATCCACATTCTCTACCACCCATAAGATACCGAGTGGTTCTGCAGATCCATGTTCTCTTTCACCCATAAGATACCGAGTGGTTTCACAGATCTATGTTCTATATCACCCATAAGATACCGAGTGGTTCCACAGATCCATGTTCTCTATCACCCATAAGATACATAGTGGTCCCACAGATCTATGTTCTATATCACCCATAAGATACATAGTGGTCCCACAGATCCACGTTCTCTACCACCCATAAGATACCGAGTGGTTCTGCAGATCCATGTTCTCTTTCACCCATAAGATACCGAGTGGTTTCACAGATCTATGTTCTATATCACCCATAAGATACCGAGTGGTTCCACAGATCCATGTTCTCTATCACCCATAAGATACATAGTGGTCCCACAGATCTATGTTCTATATCACCCATAAGATACCGAGTGGTTCTGCAGATCCATGTTCTCTTTCACCCATAAGATACTGAGTGGTTCCACAGATCTATGTTCTATATCACCCATAAGATACCGAGTGGTTCCACAGATCTATGTTCTATATCACCCATAAGATACCGAGTGGTTTCACAGATCTATGTTCTATATCACCCATAAGATACCTAGTGGTCCCACAGGTCCATGTTCTCTATCACCCATAAGATACCGAGTGGTTCTGCAGATCCATGTTCTCTTTCACCCATAAGATACTGAGTGGTTCCACAGATCTATGTTCTATATCACCCATAAGATACCGAGTGGTTCCACAGATCTATGTTCTATATCACCCATAAGATACCGAGTGGTTCCACAGGTCCATGTTCTCTATCACCCATAAGATACCGAGTGGTTCTGCAGATCCACGTTCTATATCACCCATAAGATACCTAGTGGTTCCACAGATCCACGTTCTATATCATCCATAAGATACCTAGTGGTCCCACAGATCCATGTTCTATATCACCCATAAGATACCGAGTGGTTCTGCAGATCCACGTTCTATATCACCCATAAGATACCTAGTGGTCCCACAGATCCATGTTCTATATCACCCATAAGATACCGAGTGGTTCTGCAGATCCACGTTCTATATCACGCATAAGATACTGAGTGGTTCCACAGATCCATGTTCTATATCACCCATAAGATACTGAGTGGTTCCACAGATCCACGTTCTATATCACCCATAAGATACCGAGTGGTTCTGCAGATCCACGTTCTCTTTCACCCATAAGATACCGAGTGGTTCTGCAGATCCACGTTCTCTATCACCCATAAGATGCCGAATATCTGCAATGTTACTTCTTTGTTTTAATGTGTTAAGAGCAGATTAGATACATTTCTTTCAAGAAGGAAGATAGAGGGTTATACTGTGTATTAGGAAAAACAGGAAGGTCTGATGAAGACTAACTTATCTGGTAGCAGGAAAGTTATACAATTCTCATGTCACTTGAGTATGAGGCAAAGGTTAAACTTGATGGACTTGTGTCCTTTTTCATCCTAATTTACTATATTACTAAGTTATTTTAAATATAATAATACTGTTTGATCTTACCTGACAATAGAACATTAACATACCTCTCAAGTGTTCCTCTTAAGGAGATATAAGGCCTCTGTGTGTCCCAAATGTCCCTCTTTAGGAGATATTAGGGGGGTTGTACCTCCCCAGTGTTCCTTCTTTAGGGGATATTAGGGGTCCATACCTCCCAAGTGTCCCTCTTTAGGAGATATAAAGGCCCTGTATATTTCAAGTGACCCTCTTTAATATATATTAGGGGCCGTACCTCCTTACCTCCAAATTACCCTCTTTAGGAGATATTAGGGACCTTACCTCCCAAATGACCTTCTTTAGGAGATATTAGGGTTCCATACCTCCAAAGTGTCCCTAATTAGAAGATATTAGGGGTCCATACCTCCCAAGTGTCCCTCTTTAGCAGATATTAGGGGCCTATACCTCCCAAAAATACTTTGGTCTTGTTTTAAACTAGATCGCTGAGTCTTCATTATAATAAAAGTAACACATTGCGCTGTTAACTGTAGAAGAACCCCCTCCCGCCTCTTCTGGCCGCCTCCCACTGAACCCCTAATCCAGTTGTGGGACCGGACTGATGCGGCGAGAGACAATCCTCAGTCAGTAAATATAAGGAAAACCTGCTGTCCCTGATGAATGAAGGCAGGATCTTACTTTGTTTACTGAAGATTGTCCCTCGCCTCATCCGTCCAGACCAGGCACAGTTGGCGCAGAGACGTGGACAGAAGGGGCGAGAAGGGGATCTTTCTACAGTTAATATCTTATGAACTACAGAAACGTAAGTTGTTTAAAATAGTGCAATGTGTTACTTTTATCATAAAGAAGACTCGGTGATCTAGTTTTTTCAAAGATTACTCTCCCTTTAATACATTTTCTCAGTTAGACAGAGGGGTATCAATAGGTCATTACATAACCTAAAATTTCTCTATAATGTCCCTCCCACCAGCCACACCCCCATGAACAACACCTAAAACAACTGTCTCTTTTTGGCCAATTGAAATGTTGGGAGGTAGGAGTTAGTTGTACAAGCACACAGGCCGGGATGTCCCGTGTGATAAACACAAGTGTGTTACCCATCAGCACACAGGCCGAGATGTCCCATGTGATAAACACAAGTGTGTTACCCTTCAGCACACAGACCGAGATGTCCCATGTGATAAACATAAGGGTGTTACCCTTCAGCACACAGGCCGAGATGTCCCCATGTGATAAACATAAGGGTGTTACCCTTCAGCACACAGACCGAGATGTCCCATGTGATAAACACAAGAGTGTTACCCTTCAGCACACAGACCGAGATGTCCCCGTGTGATAAACACAAGTGTGTTACCCTTTAGCACACAGGCCGAGATGTCCAGTGTGATAAACACAAGTGTGTTACCCTTCAGCACACAGACCGAGATGTCCCATGTGATAAACATAAGGGTGTTACCCTTCAGCACACAGACCGAGATGTCCCATGTGATAAACATAAGTGTGTTACCCTTCAGCACACAGGCCGAGATGTCCCTGTGTGATAAACACAAGTGTGTTACCCTTCAGCACACAGGCCGAGATGTCCAGTGTGATAAACACAAGTGTGTTACCCTTCAGCACACAGACCGAGATGTCCCGTGTGATAAACACAAGTGTGTTACCCTTCAGCACACAGACCGAGATGTCCCGTGTGATAAACACAAGTGTGTTACCCTTCAGCACACAGGCCGAGATGTCCGGTGTGATAAACACAAGTGTGTTACCCTTCAGCACACAGGCCGAGATGTCCCCGTGTGATAAACACAAGTGTGTTACCCTTCAGCACACAGACCGAGATGTCCCCGTGTGATAAACACAAGTGTGTTACCCTTCAGCTCACAGGCCAGGATGTCACCGTGTTATGAACACAAGTGTGTTACCCTTCAGCACACAGGCCGAGATGTCCCCGTGTGATAAACACAAGTGTGTTACCCTTCAGCTCACAGGCCAAGATGTCCCCGTGTTATGAACACAAGTGTGTTACCCTTCAGCACACAGGCCGAGATGTCCCCGTGTTATGAACACAAGTATGTTACCCTTCAGCTCACAGGCCGGGATATCGCCGTGTGATAAACACAAGTATGTTACTGTCACGGTTTATTATGACTCAGAGTTAAGATAAAAACACAACTTTATTGAAAAGTTTAAAGGGAACCCTCGCGGGTTAGCATACACATGCAACATATAGTATCAATATATAGTCATAGTGAGTAGTGGTCTACAGAATGTAAGACAGGCTCTACCGGCCTTGCCAGTACCGGGTAAGGCAACCTTAGACTGGCACTAGATGGAATAGGTTCTACCGGCCTTACCAATATACCGGGCAAGGCAGCCTGGAAGGCTAGGAACCGAGGAGATGGAGGCTCTACCGGCCTTGCCAATATACCGGGCAAGACAGCCGTGAAACTGGTACGACGAGGAATGAGGCTCTACCTGCCTTGCCAATATACCGGGCAAGGCAGCCGTGAGACTGGTACGACGAGGAATGAGGCTCTACCTGCCTTGCCAATACCGGGTAAGGCAACCTTAGACTGGCACAAGATGGAATAGGTTCTACCAGCCTTACCAACATACCGGGCAAGGCAGCCTGGAGGCTGCAAGTACTGGAACACAGACAGGGATGGCCTCAGCGAGTGGCATAAGGTGTAGCTAGCCAGTCGCCTATGATGGACCGACAGAGGCCAGCTGGGTTATAAAGATGTAGAGAACACCCAATGAAATAACGGAGAGAACCAGTACCCACGTACTGGGGTTACACAATCTCTACCGTGCTGTAAGGAACGCAGCAAGCAGACGGTTAACATGGAGCGAACCAGTACCCGCGTAATGGGGTTACACAATCTCTACCGGTGCTGTAAGGAACGCAGCAAGCAGCCGGTTAACATGGAGCGAACCAGTACCCGTGTACTGGAGTTACACAATCGCTACCGGTGCTGTAAGGAACGCAGCAAGCAGCCGGTTAACATGGAGCGAACCAGTACCTGCGTACTGGAATACACAAACAAAGTGAATGAAAATGTCGCCAAAGGCGGGTGGAGGAAGGACACACTCTGCAGGCATCCAGGAGCAGGAACACAGCCGGTACAGGACAGGAAGCAGGACCGGAGCAGGAACGGCAGCAGGAACAGCAACCCCAACCGGATCAGGAACGGAAGCTGGAACCGAGGAAGCTGTCAGACAGGAACTCAGGCGATCACTGGAGAGCGAAGATAGTAGACGGCCCAGAAAGCTCAGGAACACAGTGCAGGTGCAGGCAACATAGAGACACCACGAAAGGGCAACCAAGGGGTGCCCAAGCCCAGTCTAAATAGGCAATACTGGGCGGGTTGAAAGCAGACAGCCAATGGAGAGCCATTCAGGTAACTGACAGGAATGGCAGCAAATCACGGGCACTGTGATAGTTACCCTTCAGCACACAGGCCGGGATGTCCCGTGTGATAAACACAAGTGTGTTACCCTTCAGCTCACAGTAAAACTGATGTAAATGTGTTACGTGCAGGATTACAACACTGACGCAATTCCCTAATGAAACTGTGAGAGACCTTGTTTAATAAATTCATTGCCACCGTTAAAGCGGATCTGTCACCTTGTTTGCACATTTAAAACAGCACGGAAAAGCTTTATTATCAGTTAGTATACTGAACGTCACCCAGTGAGCTCACCATACAGGAATAATAGAACCAACGTGCCTCTGCTGCTGGCTTTAAGCGACACAGGTGTTTTGTACGGATATTTTCGGATGTACAGTACCGTGCAAATGTCTTAGGCTGGTGTGAAAAAATGCTGTATAGTAAGAATGCTATAAAAAATAGATGTGTTAATAGTTTATTTTTGTAAATTAACAAAATGCAAAGTTAGTGAAAAGAAAAGTCGAAATCAAATAAATATTTGGTGTGACCTCCCTTTGCCTTCAAAACAGCATCAAGGGGCTGAATTCTATTTCAGGTGCTAATTTTATCTCTGCTATTATCTCCAGGTTTCCCCCTAGACTGCAATAGGAAAACGTTTGATAAAACAGATGTAACATTTATCACCTGCAATACAATCCAGCCCATAGTCAGGTGTATGATTAAACAATTATACCCAACAGGTGTAAATGATCATAAATGTAATATGTGGGTTGAAACACAATCATCAACTGAAACAGAAACAGATGTGTAGGAGGAATAAAACTGGATGAGGAACAGACAGTCTCAGGTGAGGTTGCTGAAGACAGTTTAATGTCAAAAGTCAAACAAACCACTTATACCCTTAGAACTAATACAACAGATATGTATAAAAAAGTAATAAATCTCAATATACAAATATTTATCAACACAAAAGACCTTTAGGTCTATACAACCTGGGGCTGAATTCTGTTAGAGGTGCTAAATAATAATACCCTTTTTATCAAACATTTTCCTATTGAAGTCTATGGGGAAACCTGGAGATAAAAGCGGAGATAAAATTATCACCTGTAATAGAATCCAGCACCTTAACTTTAGTTCCTTTAAAGACTTTCACCCTTAGATATGTTTTTAAAGTGACAGTCAACCTGGGGCTGGGTTCTATTGCAGGTGATAAAAGTTAACACCCATTTTCCTATTGACGTCTATGGGGAAACCTGGAGATAAACGCAATAGTACAATTAGCACCTGCAATAGAATCCAGCTCACTAGTACATAAAATGTAAAGTCAAAGAAATTGGACTTTTTATTACTTTTCTTCATCTTCACCTATTTTCCTTGCACATTTATGGGCCGGATTCTATTGCTGGAGATAATTTTATCTCTGCTTTTATCTCCAGGTTTCCCCATAGACTTCAATAGGAAAATGTTTGATAAAACGGGAGGTAACATTTATCACCTGCAATAGAACCCAGCCCCTAATTCTATCTGGAGACAAAGGACTGGATTCTATTGCAGGTGATAAATGTTACATCCCGTTTTATCAAACATTTTCCTATTGAAGTCTATGGGGAAACCTGGAGATAAAAGCAGAGATAAAATTATCTCCTGCAATAGAATCCGGCCCATAAATGTGCAAGGAAAATAGGTGAAGATGAAGAAAAGTAATAAAAAGTCCAGTTTCTTTGACTTTACGTTTTATGTACTAGTGAGCTGGATTCTATTGCAGGAGCTAATTGTACTATTGCGTTTATCTCCAGGTTTCCCCATAGACGTCAGTAGGAAAATGGGTGTTAAAGGATCAGTAAACTTTTTTTAT
Source organism: Rhinophrynus dorsalis (assembly GCA_037306005.1). Lineage (NCBI taxonomy): Eukaryota > Metazoa > Chordata > Amphibia > Anura > Rhinophrynidae > Rhinophrynus > Rhinophrynus dorsalis. The sequence continues at coordinate 261,790,239 of CM074725.1, forward strand.
GAAAAAAATATATATTGTAGGGATTTTCATATTGAGTAAAATAAGGGTACTCCCACTGCAGAGATATTTATATTTCCAGAGTTATTACAGTTTAAACTAATGTTTTTTTACATTAGCAGTGCCCTCTAGTGGTCAAATTCCAATTAGATTTCCTGTTAGATTCTAATGGAGAGGAAAGTCAGAAAAGTCAGAGACATACAGTTCTCCATAGAATGTGATAGAAACTGCTGAGTCACTTCCTGTCAGTTAGAACTATCAGGAAGTAAACACAGTAAATTCACTTCCTGTCAGTTAGAACTATCAGGAAGTAAACACACAGTAAATTCACTGCCTGTCAGAACTATCAGGAAGTAAACACAGTAAATTCACTTCCTGTCAGAACTATCAGGAAGTAAACACACAGTAAATTCACTGTCTGTCAGTTAGAACTATCAGGAAGTAAAACCAGTAAATTCACTTCCTGTCAGAACTATCAGGAAGTAAACAGTAAATTCACTTCCTATCAGTTAGAACTATCAGGAAGTAAACACAGTAAATTCACTTCCTGTCAGTTAGAACTATCAGGAAGTAAACAGTAAATTCACTTCCTGTCAGTTAGAACTATCAGGAAGTAAACACAGTAAATTCACTTCCTGATTATTTAAACTACTATAATTTTTAAATAAAACATCTGAAAGCGATGGGAGTGACCTTTTTTTATTCAGCAGGAAATGATCTATAAAACATGTGTTTTCATAAAAATAAGTTTACTGCTCCTTTAACATTTATCGCCTGCAATAGAACCCAGCCCCAGGTTGACTGTCACTTTAAAAACATAGAGGACACAAATAAAACTGCAGTGATACAGAAAGAAGCTTAAATTGTCACAAAATAACATAAGAATATGTATACACAAATGTACAGTGACATAAGTATATATGTGTAGTGATATAATGATATATATAAATGTTTAGTGATATAATGATATATATAGATATGTATGTAGTGATATAATGATATATATAATGTATAGTGATATAATGATATGTACATATGTATAGAGATTTATATATATATATATATATATATATATATATATATATATATATATCCTTATATGTGTAGTGATATAAGGATATATATGTGTGTGTGTAGTGATATAATGAGAAAAACATATAAAGATATATATATATAAATATATAGTGATATAATTACATATATGTGTGTGTGTGTAGTTATATAATTATATATATGTGTAGTGATATAAGGATATATATATGTATAGTGAAATAAGGAGATATATATAAATATATATCCTTACATCACTAAACATGTATATATATTTAGTGATATAGTGAGAAGGATATATATATATATATATATATATATATATATATATAGTAATATAGGGATATATATGAATAAAAAGATATATATATATATTAAAAAAATGTTAAACACAAAAAAAATCTATATAACCCTTTGAGTGCCAGAGTGGTACGGAACGCATTGCAAAGCAATGCATTCCATACCACTCTGGCACTCAAAGGGTTAAAATATGTGTGGTGGTTAACTATCCCAAATTTTTGCAATATGCTCTATGTCTGGCTATGTATTTCCACCACACATATACAATATAATCTATAAAATACCAGTGTTATATATGCATATTCACTGCGGCTGCTACAATCTATCTGTCACTTGTGTGAATAGGTATATACAAAGTACCTGGCCTACTATGGGCGATTTATAGATGACCTTATAATCATATGGGAAGGAAGTGAGGAAGATCTTGAGGTATTTATCAAAAGTTTCATTAACAATGATTTGGGATTATCCTTTACATACACCACCAAATAAAGATACCGTTACCTATCTAGATCTGACACACATAAAGAGGGAGAAATCATTACCAAAAATTATATCAAACTAACTAGTACAAATAGTTACTTAGATTTTGGAAGCTGTCATCAGGAAGTATGGAAACGTAATATACCGAAGGGTCAGTTCTTCAGACTAAAAAGAAATTGCAAAGAACAGAAAGAATATGAAGAACAATCTAAAGAATTTATAGATACATTTGTGATAAAAGTATACCCCAAAAATAGTACAACAAGCTTATAAAGAAGTAACAAATCTAGATAAAAATCAAATGTTATTTCCAAAAGAAAATAATGAACACATGCCTCAAATAAATAGTCTAGATAAATGTAAAATAACAAATAAAAGTGAAATTAATAACATGTTACGAAAAGGACAGGAAACGAAAAATAATGAGAATGTAACTAAAAATGATACTAGATTTATTACTAAATACAGAATACATAATAAACAAATCAGGTCTGTCTTAAAAAAGCACTGGTCAGTCTTGAATCAAGATCCCCTTTTTAAATCAGAATTAACAGAGAACCCACAAATCATTTTTACAAAAAATAAAAATTTGAAAAACATATTGTTTAAAAATAAACAAAATATTATAAAAATAATGTTTTACGTAAAAATCGACATTATAAATGTGGGAATAAAAGATGTATAACTTGTCAATATGTAGCATATCAACAGAAATCATTTGTGGCGAGTAGAGGCACAGAACATCACGTAAATGATTACACCAATTGTAACACAACAAATATAATATATAAGAGTGAATGTCCGTGTAAACAATCATATATAGGGAGAACCAGCAGACCCCTCAAAAGTAGATTTTTAGAGCACCGGAGGACTATATTGGCAGGGGATATGAAATACTCTTTAGGCAAACAGTATATAGAGATACATGAGAATAAAACAGAGGGAACCACGATTATGGCTTTAGAACCCATTACTGATAAGATCACCAATAGAATTACAACATTAAGCAAACAAGAATCATATTGGATTTTTAAATGTAACACTTTAATCCCAGGAGACACAATGAAAAAATAGATGTTATTACATTTATTTAGGGTTCACATTACACAAATATTTTCACACATTTAGGACAGGTATACGATCCGTTGTCAGCTTAGTCCCGCAATGACCATTCCCTTTAAGAAAAGATTTTTCTCCAGGGTATTGAACAAAAGTGGTTTCAAAGAAAGAAATACCTGAAATATGGACTTACATGTCAAGTTTGTCATGCGAGTATTCCTTATATGTGTGTGTATTTTTTATACATTTAATTATAGGTTTTTGTAATATTTTAGTTATACAAAGACTAGAGAATATGTGGATTTAAAGTGTGTTTTTGGTAGTTTCAATGTAGATACAATACTTTCTCAAAAATACTCAGTGAGGGTTAAGTAATTAAGAGGAAATGAGATCAGATACAATGTCATTGGTACAATAAATCATCCGCGGGAATTTCTAATGAACGCCGGGGATATAAAGAAAGCCCAGAACCAAGTATAAGGTACGAGATTTATTCCCTGAGGAAGTACTAATAACTAGTACGAAACGCGTTGGAAAAGCAGTGCAAATAGGAGGACTCCCTAATAATCATATCGATTCTGAAAAATTCAAATTAAAAGAGACACCGAAAAATAGCGCAGAACGTTCCACAACAGCACCATTGCCCGCAAAGACGAGAAGGGAGAAAAAATATTAAGGTGAGAACTGTTGGAGAAAGACTTGAAAGCCTTTGGAGCGAACCTCTGCCCGCATGAGGAAAAAGAAACCAGACACAGATGAGTTGGGGGAGGAAAAAGTCATCATCTGCCCGCTGGAAGCGTCCGGGAGGTTGGGAGAGGAACATCACACAAACACACTAAAATCAGCACCAAAGTACATCCATGTGTTGTTTCTTGGGACACTGGAGAACATGAAGCATGAAGGAGTGTAACTCTCCTATATAAGGAAGAACACGGGATCACGGAAGGATCCTATATCTGCACATATATGAATCTTCTCACAGTAGTGACTACTAGTCAGTATAGATCCATTGGGACTTCTAAATATTGATTTGAGGATATTCAATTGTAGTTTTTATTATTTTTCATATTGTCTTCATTATTATGCCAATTTTGTTTATGTAATAAATTACTAATCAATATACTATATATTGCACTTTTATCATTAGCGCTCTCTACTTTGTATATATCTTTATATATATAAAGATCCCGATAAGAGGATCGAAACGTTGCTGCTGCTTGTGTACTAATGATGAAACTGTGAAGCTGCTTTTTAATACACTTTGAATTTTTGATACTTAAACCGTGAGTGCAGACATCTCTTTATTTATAAGCTTATATATATATATATATATATATATATATATATATATACTTTATATATATATCAGGGCTCAAAATTTCCACTCGGCGAGTGAAAATGTAGCCCTGGCGAGTAGAAATTCAGCCCTGGTGCGTATGTTATGTATTGCAGTGGCGAGTAACTTTTCAGGTCTGGCTAGTAGCAAAGGACTTAAAATTATAGGTCCTGTATATATAACAAACAGATTACAGCACTGTCTCACTTAGTATTTAAAAATATGTATGTATTAATAATACATGTTCAATTATAATTTTTAGTTTGTGAACATTTTTGATATATGTAAAGTGCTCTTAGAAAGATAAGTGTACCTGAAGTGTGCAACAAGGAATGAGAGGGTTCTCCTGTCCCCCAAAAAGTGCAAACACAAAAAAAAAGACTATAAACCTGCACTCCTCCAGCTGAAATAAAAAATAGTGTGCCCTTTAGAGGGCATATATAATAATGTGAATACATTTTGAGGGTCTAGTTGCCCACATTTTTGGCCAAAGAAGAGGGTAAGCTTGCCAACCGCGCCAAGGAACCACGAGAGTGGCAAGAACCTACACTGAACACTTGAGTCCCTATCTAAAAAAATAATAAAACAAAATAATAAATAAATTAAAATTGTCCCAAAAGCGATGTTACTAAATTAAAATTGTTCCAGAAGATATATATATATATATATCTAGTGATATAATTTTATATATATATAAGTTTAGTGACATAAGGATATATACATATATATATATATACACACGTTTATAGATATTAGGCTATATATAAATATTTAGTGATATATGGAGCTCTCCGATATATGGGCTCTCCGAATTTAGATAGAGAGGACTCCGGTCTGAATTCGGAGCTCTTCGCTCCATAACAGGCGCGGCCACTCTCTACTGCTCATGTCTGCAGAGGTGGAACTGTGACCCGTGTAAATGGTCCTTTCAACTTGTATATAAATATTTAGTGATATAATGATATATACGCAAATTTATAGATATTAGGATATATAGAAATATAAATATTTAGTGATATATACATACTACAGGTCAAAAGTTTTAGAACACACCAATTTTTCCAGTTTTTATTGAAATTTACACAGTTTAATATCTCAATGTACTCTGAAAATAAGCACAGAACAAACAATTGAACAGTAAAAAGAAATCATGGAATCGTTTTCCTTAACAAAATGTAATCTAAATTTTTGACTCATCAAAGTAGCCATCTTTTACAGATATAACAGTCGAACACACTTGTGGCTTTCTTTCCACAATGGAAATCAGATATTGTTCTGAACATTCTTCCCAACACTGTCACAGAAGTTCCCACAAATCTGTTGCACTTGTAGGTTGCTTTGCTTTCACCCTTCTGTCCAGTTCATCCCAAACCAGCTCGACGGGGTTTATGTCTGGAGACTGTGCTGGCCATTCCATGATTTGAAGCCTACTGTCTTATTCTGTTCTTCTACGGTAGTTCTGACACAGCCTGGAGGTATGTTTTGGGTCATTATCTTGCTGTAGGATGAACCCCTGACCATCTAGGCGTGTACCAGAAGGTATTGCATGGCACTGAAAAATGCTGTGGTAGGAGTATTGGTTCAGGATGCCACTCACTCTGTGCAAGTCACCAAATCTGGATCCAGCAAAAGAGCCTCAGACCATCACGCTTCCTCCTCCATGTTTGACAGTTGGTGTCACACACTGAGAAACCATCCTTTTGCGTATTCGACTGCATACAAAACCCTGTGTGGTGAACTTATGAGCTCAAATTTTGATTGATCGGTCCATAAGAACTTCTTCCAGTCTTCAGTAGTCCACTGGAGGTGCTTTATGGCCCAGACAAGCCTCTTTATCTTATTACGCCATCTTAGCAATGGCTTTCTCACTGCCACTCGACCATTCAAAAAGTCTTCTCTTCACAGCTGAAACTGACGCTTGCTTACTTCGATCGGGGTTAAGCTGTGCTTGAAGCTGCTGTGCTGTGAGATGCCTGTCACACAAGCTGTTGTCTCTCAGAGACTTGTCATCTGATTCTGTTGTGGCTTTGGGTCTGCCAGACCTCTTCCTGTCAGAGTTTCCTCCAGTTTCTAAGTGCCTTTTGATGGTGTAGGAAACTGTACTCACTGACACCTTGGCTTTCTTTGCAATTTCTCTAAAGGAAAGACCTATACTTTTAAGGGTAATAATGGTCTGGCTGTCTTCCTTTGTTAATTGCCTTTTTTGTCACCATTTTGAGAGCAATATACTACTTCCTGCAGTACAATACTGTCCAAATATTGCTTAATAGGGTATAGTAACACGGTCTGTTCTAGCACTGCTTTTATCGGGACAGAGGGCTTGTAAGTAATAACAAAAGTTGAGACACCTGTAGGTATTGTTAGCATGAACTTTCAAGGATCAATTTACTTACAATGCTGCAGAACAAATGTGAGATGTTAACCCATTACTTCTTCCCTGAAAAGGCCTTTTTGTGTAACTCTGAAATGTACATTATTTTTCAGTTTTTTGTTAACCTAAACTTTTTTTTTTCACCTCTGGCAGTTTACCGCTTACCATTGTACCATTTCAGGTTATTCACTGGACTTGAACTGCGTAACTTCAATAAAACTGGAAAAATGGGGGAGTTCTAAAACTTTTGACCCGTAGTGTATATATGTGTGTAATGATATAAGAATATATAAAGAATATATATATTATTTTTTTTTTTTTTTTTTTAAAGATCAGCACTCACAGGTCTTTTCGTGAATTTCAAATGAGCTTTATTTTGATCGATGTTTCGATCCCTGTCCGGGATCTTTATATATATATATATATATTTCCAGTCCAGGTTTTGGTAAGAACACCCAGGTGTAAAGCTCATTGTCTCTAGGACACTATATAATGTCTGTCAGAGAGTCTCTCTCCATTAATGAGTAAAGCTGACAAAGACTCCGCTCTCAGAATAACGTAAATTAAGGGTAGTAAATGCCTATAGTAGGGGAGATTCAGCTCATAAGACAAAGCATATTAAGGTTAGGTACTTGCCAGTAATGGGTACCTTGGCGTTGGTGGCAAGCTTAGCATTTTAGGGCCATATGATGTGACTAAATCCTCATCTTTAATATAATAGTGATATGCAGGCATAATGCCGCAGAGTAAAGGGTTAATGGTGATGAAAATTTGGATGTGCACCAGTGCTTTGTGTATTTGCTTTATATATATATATATATATATATATATATATATATATATATATATATAGTCAAAACAACATGGTGGAAAGCACCAGGGGAGGGCTGGCTTGGGGGGCAGGGGGGCAATTGCCCCCTGGGCCGGTCATATGTCTGGGCTGGTGGGCCACTGCTCCTCTCTAAATCTCCCAATTCCTTCTGTAAATAGAGCTACACTAGTGATAACACAGAGCTTACAATTGAAATGGAGCTACACAAACGACACCACAGAGGAACAATCCAAATGGAGCTACCCTAGTAGTATAACCCATTCCCTTGTAAGCTCTATAGTATCACTAGCTCTGCTTTACTTACATTGTATACTTTGTAGTAGTGCACTAGTGTATCCTCATTTCAGCCGTAACCTATGTGGTATCACTTGCCTTACGTCACAACATTAATGCCAATTTTAAAATTGACAAAAGGGGGTGGGCTGGGACAGTGGGCTTGAGCGATATAGAAATGGGCTACCTGACTGAACTTGCCACCTGGGCCACAAGTTGCCAGCCCTCCCCTGGAAAGCACTCACTCTTGTGGATCTCATATGCCGAGGTGCACATGTCCTATAAACAATGTAAATATGGTTAGAAAATGGGCAGCACCCGTGGGACTTATCAATACAGAATTTATTAGTTCAAAATGCAGCAAAAAACAGGGTCAACGTTTCGGTCTAAACAGACCTTCGAAGCGCACTGCTCTGTATGAGCCTGGTCACGGGCAATCTACACTTTGTAGCGAATTATTATATAGGATGTTTGGTGACATAAGGATATATATATATTTAGTGATATAAAGATTTATATATATATATATATGTTTGGTCACATAAGTATATATATATATATTTGGTGACATAAGGATATATATATATTTAGTGATATAAGGATATATAGACATGTGTAGTAATATAAGGATTTATACACGTTTAATAATCTATGTATATGTTTAGTGATATAAGGATATATAAAAGGACAGGAGCGGTATTGCACTTACATATAAACGGCTGTACACATTGCCCGATAGCCGTACAACACTTAAGTGCTCCATTGTTACTACTGTGTTACTTCAACATCAATATTCATTACAACAGTAAAGTAGAAACTGCCCGGCCACACTGTGTTAATCATTCAGTACCTGCCCGCTACAACGGGGTGTTCAGTCTATATCACATTCATATGCTCATAGTCACAAGAGACTATAATTTTTATGACTATTATTTTATTGCTTACTAGTTGTAAAGCCTGCGTACACGGGCCAACACTGGCATCCTGCAGTCATGCACAGTACTGACCGCCCGAACGCACCGCAGCTGATACAGATCGGGGAGCTCAGAATTCAGACCATGTTCCTCTCTGCGCACCTTCCTGGGTCCCAGGAAGGTGTAAAGAGAGGACTCCAGTCTGAATTCGGAGCTCCCCGTTCTGTATCAGCCGTGGTGCGTTCAGGAAGTAGTCCCTATACTGATGATAGGAATGAGAGGAGGAGAAAGAATAATAGAATAATGAGGATTTTCTCCGCACGTCCCTGTACAGATGATAGGAACGAGAGCAGAAGGAATAATAGAATAATAAGGATTTTCTCCGCACTTCCCTGTACCGATGATAGGAACGAGAGCAGAAGGAATAATAGAATAATAAGGATTTTCTCCGCACGTCCTTGTACCGATGATAGGAAGGAGAGGAGGAGAAAGAATAATAGAATAATGAGGATGTTATCAGCACCTCCCTGTACCGATGATAGGAATGAGAGGAGGAGAAGGAATAATAGAATAATAAGGATTTTCTCCACACATCCCTGTACCGATGATAAGAACGAGAGGAGGAGAAGGAATAATAGAATAATAGGGATTTTCTCCGCACGTCCCTGTACCGATGATAGGAATGAGAGGAGGAGAAGGAATAATAGAATAATAAGGATTTTCTCCGCACGTCCCTGTACCGATGATAGGAACGAGAGGAGGAGAAGGAATGATAGAATAATAGGGATTTTCTCCGCACGTCCCTGTACCGATGATAGGAATGAGAGGAGGAGAAGGAATGATAGAATAATGAGGATATTCTCCGCACGTCCCTGTACAGATGATAGGAATGAGAGGAGGAGAAGGAATGATAGAATAATGAGGATTTTCTCTGCACGTCCCTGTACCGATGATAGGAAGGAGAGGAGGAGAAGGAATGATAGAATAATAAGGATTTTCCCCACACGTCCCTGTACCGATGATAGGAACGAGAGGAGGAGAAGGAATGATAGAATAATGAGGATTTTCTCCGCACGTCCCTGTACCGATGATAGGAATGAGAGGAGGAGAAGGAATGATAGAATAATGAGGATTTTCTCCGCACGTCCCTGTACCGATGATAGGAATGAGAGGAGGAGAAGGAATAATAGAATAATAAGGATTTTCTCCGCACGTCCCTGTACCGATGATAGGAATGAGAGGAGGAGAAGGAATGATAGAATAATGAGGATATTCTCCGCACGTCCCTGTACCGATGATAGGAATGAGAGGAGGAGAAGGAATGATAGAATAATGAGGATATTCTCCGCACGTCCCTGTACCGATGATAGGAATGAGAGGAGGAGAAGGAATGATAGAATAATAAGGATTTTCTCCACACGTCCCTGTACCGATGATAGGAATGAGAGGAGGAGAAGGAATGATAGAATAATGAGGATATTCTCCGCACGTCCCTGTACCGATGATAGGAATGAGAGGAGGAGAAGGAATGATAGAATAATAAGGATTTTCTCCACACGTCCCTGTACCGATGATAGGAATGAGAGGAGGAGAAGGAATGATAGAATAATGAGGATTTTCTCCGCACGTCCCTGTACAGATGATAGGAATGAGAGGAGGAGAAGGAATGATAGAATAATGAGGATATTTTCCGCACCTCCCTGTACCGATGATAGGAATGAGAGGAGGAGAAGGAATGATAGAATAATGAGGATTTTCTCCACACGTCCCTGTACCTATGATAGGAATGAGAGGAGGAGAAGGAATAATAGAATAATGAGGATATTCTCCGCACGTCCCTGTACCGATGATAGGAATGAGAGGAGGAGAAGGAATGATAGAATAATGAGGATTAGTGTTGAGCGAGCGTGCTCGGCCGATGCTCGGATCGGCTCGAGCATCGCTCTGCTCTGCACATGGCGGTACTCGTACGAGTACCGCCATGTGCTCGCCCGACATGCTCGGGTGAAGAGGATCTGTGCCGGAAGAGGCACAGATCCAAAGACGCTCCGCTGGCCCACCAGGGAATGGAGGTACGGGGGCATTGCGGAGATGAAGGGGGCATTGCGGAGATGAAGGGGGACATTATGGAAGAGGGGCATAGACTCTATGCCCCTCTTCCACAATGTCCCCCTTCATCTCCTATGCCATAGAGGAGATGAAGGGGGACATTGTGGAAGAGGGGCATAGCGGAGATGAAGGGGGACATTGTGGAAGAGGGGCATAGAGTCTATGCCCCTCTTCCACAATGTCCCCCTTCATCTCCGCTATGCCCCTCTTCCACAATGTCCCCCTTCATCTCCGCTATGGCATAGGAGATGAAGGGGGACATTGTGGAAGAGGGGCATAGCGGAGATGAAGGGGGACATTGACCAGGCACCCTCCGCTCATCAGAGCAGGGGGTGCCTGGTTTAATGCTCGAGTGCTCCCATTCATTTGAATGGGGCTCGGGTGCTCGGCCGAGCACTCGAGCATCAGGGGGTGCTCGGTCAGAGCACCCGAGCACCCGAGCATCGGGGTGCTCGCTCAACATTAATGAGGATATTCTCCGCACGTCCCTGTACCGATGATAGGAATGAGAGGAGGAGAAGGAATGATAGAATAATAAGGATTTTCTCCACACGTCCCTGTACCGATGATAGGAATGAGAGGAGGAGAAGGAATGATAGAATAATGAGGATTTTCTCCGCACGTCCCTGTACCGATGATAGGAATGAGAGGAGGAGAAGGAATGATAGAATAATGAGGATTTTCTCCGCACGTCCCTGTACCGATGATAGGAATGAGAGGAGGAGAAGGAATGATAGAATAATAAGGATTTTCTCCGCACATCCCTGTACTGATGATAGGAATGAGAGGAGAAGAAGGAATTATAGAATAATAAGGATTTTCTCCGCACGTCCCTGTACCGATGATAGGAATGAGAGGAGGAGAAGGAATTATAGAATAATAAGGATTTTCTCCGCACGTCCCTGTACCGATGATAGGAATGAGAGGAGGAGAAGGAATGATAGAATAATAAGGATTTTCTCCACACGTCCCTGTACCGATGATAGGAATGAGAGGAGGAGAAGGAATGATAGAATAATAAGGATTTTCTCCCTGTACCGATGATAGGAATGAGAGGAGGAGAAGGAATAATAGAATAATAAGGATTTTCTCCCTGTACCGATGATAGGAATGAGAGGAGGAGAAGGAATAATAGAATAATAAGGATTTTCTCCGCACGTCCCTGTACCGATGATAGGAATGAGAGGAGGAGAAGGAATAATAGAATAATAAGGATTTTCTCCCTGTACCGATGATAGGAATGAGAGAAGGAGAAGGAATAATAGAATAATAAGGATTTTCTCCGCACGTCCCTGTACCGATGATAGGAATGAGAGGAGGAGAAGGAATAATAGACTAATAAGGATTTTCTCCGCACGTCCCTGTACCGATGATAGGAATGAGAGGAGTAGAAGGAATAATAGAATAATCAGGATTTTCTCCACACGTCCCTGTACCGATGATAGGAACGAGAGGAGGAGAAGGAATGATAGAATAATAAGGATTTTCTCACTGTACCGATGATAGGAATGAGAGGAGGAGAAGGAATAATAGACTAATAAGGATTTTCTCCGCACGTCCCTGTACCGATGATAGGAATGAGAGGAGGAGAAGGAATAATAGAATAATAAGGATTTTCTCAATGTACCGATGATAGGAATGAGAGGAGGAGGAGAAGGAATAATAGAACAATAAAGATTTTCTCTGCATGTCCCTGTACCGATGATAGGAATGAGAGGAGGAGGAGGAATAATAGACTAATAAGGATTTTCTCCGCACGTCCCTGTACCGATGATAGGAATGAGAGGAGGAGGAGGAATAATAGACTAATAAGGATTTTCTCCGCACATCCCTGTACCGATGATAGGAATGAGAGGAGTAGAAGGAATAATAGAATAATGAGGATTTTCTCCGCACGTCCCTGTACCGATGATAGGAATGAGAGGAGGAGAAGGAATGATAGAATAATAAGGATTTTCTCCACACGTCCCTGTACCGATGATAGGAATGAGAGGAGGAGAAGGAATGATAGAATAATGAGGATTTTCTCCGCACGTCCCTGTACCGATGATAGGAATGAGAGGAGGAGAAGGAATGATAGAATAATGAGGATTTTCTCCGCACGTCCCTGTACCGATGATAGGAATGAGAGGAGGAGAAGGAATGATAGAATAATAAGGATTTTCTCCGCACATCCCTGTACCGATGATAGGAATGAGAGGAGGAGAAGGAATAATAGAATAATAAGGATTTTCTCCGCACGTCCCTGTACCGATGATAGGAATGAGAGGAGGAGAAGGAATTATAGAATAATAAGGATTTTCTCCGCACGTCCCTGTACCGATGATAGGAATGAGAGGAGGAGAAGGAATGATAGAATAATAAGGATTTTCTCCACACGTCCCTGTACCGATGATAGGAATGAGAGGAGGAGAAGGAATGATAGAATAATAAGGATTTTCTCCCTGTACCGATGATAGGAATGAGAGGAGGAGAAGGAATAATAGAATAATAAGGATTTTCTCCCTGTACCGATGATAGGAATGAGAGGAGGAGAAGGAATAATAGAATAATAAGGATTTTCTCCGCACGTCCCTGTACCGATGATAGGAATGAGAGGAGGAGAAGGAATAATAGAATAATAAGGATTTTCTCCCTGTACCGATGATAGGAATGAGAGAAGGAGAAGGAATAATAGAATAATAAGGATTTTCTCCGCACGTCCCTGTACCGATGATAGGAATGAGAGGAGGAGAAGGAATAATAGACTAATAAGGATTTTCTCCGCACGTCCCTGTACCGATGATAGGAATGAGAGGAGTAGAAGGAATAATAGAATAATGAGGATTTTCTCCACACGTCCCTGTACCGATGATAGGAACGAGAGGAGGAGAAGGAATGATAGAATAATAAGGATTTTCTCACTGTACCGATGATAGGAATGAGAGGAGGAGAAGGAATAATAGACTAATAAGGATTTTCTCCGCACGTCCCTGTACCGATGATAGGAATGAGAGGAGGAGAAGGAATAATAGAATAATAAGGATTTTCTAAATGTACCGATGATAGGAATGAGAGGAGGAGGAGAAGGAATAATAGAACAATAAAGATTTTCTCTGCATGTCCCTGTACCGATGATAGGAATGAGAGGAGGAGGAGGAATAATAGACTAATAAGGATTTTCTCCGCACGTCCCTGTACCGATGATAGGAATGAGAGGAGGAGGAGGAATAATAGACTAATAAGGATTTTCTCCGCACATCCCTGTACCGATGATAGGAATGAGAGGAGTAGAAGGAATAATAGAATAATGAGGATTTTCTCCGCACGTCCCTGTACCGATGATAGGAATGAGAGGAGGAGGAGAAGGAATAATAGAACAATAAGGATTTTCTCCGCACGTCCCTGTACCGATGATAGGAATGAGAGGAGGAGAAGGAATAATAGAATAATGAGGATTCTCTCCGCACGTCCCTGTACCGATGATAGGAATGAGAGGAGGAGGAGAAGGAATGATAGAATAATAAGGATTTTCTCCACACGTCCCTGTACTGATGATAGGAAGGAGAGGAGGAGAAGGAATGATAGAATAATAAGGATTTTCTCCGCACGTCCCTGTACCGATGATAGGAATGAGAGGAGGAGAAGGAATAATAGAATAATAGGGATTTTCTCTGCACGTCCCTGTACCGATGATAGGAATGAGAGGAAGAGAAGGAATAATAGAATAATAAGGATTTTCTCACTGTACCGATGATAGGAATGAGAGGAGGAGGAGAAGGAATAATAGAACAATAAGGATTTTCTCTGCATGTCCCTGTACCGATGATAGGAATGAGAGGAGGAGAAGGAATAATAGAATAATAAGGATTTTCTACGCACGTCCCTGTACCGATGATAAGAACGAGAGGAGGAGAAGGGATGATAGAATAATAAGGATTTTCTCCGCATGTCCCTGTACCGATGATAGGAAAGAGAGGAAGAGAAGGAATTATAGAATAATAAGGATTTTCTCCGCATGTCCCTGTACCGATGATAGGAATGAGAGGAGGAGAAGGAAAAATAGAATAATAGGGATTTTCTCAGCACGTCCCTGTACCGATGATAGGAATGAGAGGAGGAGGAGAAGGAATAATAGAACAATAAGGATTTTCTCCGCACGTCCCTGTACTGATGATAGGAATGAGAGGAAGAGAAGGAATAATAGAATAATAAGGATTTTCTCCCTGTACCGATGATAGGAATGAGAGGAGGAGAAGGAATAATAGAATAATGAGGATTTTCTCTGCACGTCCCTGTACCGATGATAGGAATGAGAGAAGGAGAAGGAATAATAGAATAATAAGGATTTTCTCCCTGTACCGAAGATAGGAATGAGAGGAGGAGGAGAAGGAATAATAGAACAATAAGGATTTTCTCCGCACGTCCCTGTACTGATGATAGGAATGAGAGGAAGAGAAGGAATAATAGAATAATAAGGATTTTCTCCCTGTACCGATGATAGGAATGAGAGGAGGAGAAGGAATACTAGAATGATAAGGATTTTCTCCGCACGTCCCTGTACCGATGATAGGAATGAGAGGAGGAGAAGGAATAATAGAATAATGAGGATTATCTCCGCACGTCCCTGTACCGATGATAGGAATGAGAGGAGGAGAAGGAATAATAGAATAATAAGGATTTTCTACGCACGTCCCTGTACCGATGATAGGAATGAGAGAAGGAGAAGGAATGATAGAATAATGAGGATTCTCTCCGCACGTCCCTGTACCGATGATAGGAATGAGAGGAGGAGAAGGAATAATAGAATAATAAGGATTTTCTCTGCACGTCCCTGTACTGATGATAGGAATGAGAGGAGGAGAAGGAATGATAGAATAATTAGGATTTTCTCTGCACGTCCCTGTACCGATGATAGGAATGAGAGGAGGAGAAGGAATGATAGAATAATAAGGATTTTCTCCCTGTACTGATGATAGGAACGAGAGGAGGAGAAGGAATAATAGAATAATGAGGATTTTCTCCGCACGTCCCTGTACTGATGATAGGAATGAGAGGAGGAGAAGGAATAATAGAATAATAAGGATTTTCTCCCTGTACCGATGATAGGAATGAGAGGAGGAGAAGGAATGATAGAATAATAAGGATTTTCTCCGCACGTCCCTGTACCGATGATAGAAATGAGAGGAGGAGAAGGAATAATAGAATAATAAGGATTTTCTCCGCACGTCCCGGTACCGATGATAGGAATGAGAGGAGGAGAAGGAATAATTGAATAATAAGGATTTTCTCCACACGTCCCTGTACTGATGATAGGAATGAGAGGAGGAGAAGGAATAATAGAATAATAGGGATTTTTTCCGCACGTCCCTGTACCGATGATAGGAATGAGAGGAGGAGAAGGAATGATAGAATAATAAGGATTTTCTCCACACGTCCCTGTACCGATGATAGGAATGAGAGGAGGAGAAGGAATGATAGAATAATAAGGATTTTCTCCACACGTCCCTGTACCGATGATAGGAATGAGAGAAGGAGAAGAAATGATAGAATAATGAGGATTCTCTCCGCACGTCCCTGTACCGATGATAGGAATGAGAGGAGGAGAAGGAATAATAGAATAATAAGGATTTTCTACGCACGTCCCTGTACCGATGATAGGAATGAGAGAAGGAGAAGGAATGATAGAATAATGAGGATTCTCTCCGCACGTCCCTGTACCGATGATAGGAATGAGAGGAGGAGAAGGAATAATAGAATAATAAGGATTTTCTCTGCACGTCCCTGTACTGATGATAGGAATGAGAGGAGGAGAAGGAATGATAGAATAATTAGGATTTTCTCTGCACGTCCCTGTACCGATGATAGGAATGAGAGGAGGAGAAGGAATGATAGAATAATAAGGATTTTCTCCCTGTACTGATGATAGGAACGAGAGGAGGAGAAGGAATAATAGAATAATGAGGATTTTCTCCGCACGTCCCTGTACTGATGATAGGAATGAGAGGAGGAGAAGGAATAATAGAATAATAAGGATTTTCTCCCTGTACCGATGATAGGAATGAGAGGAGGAGAAGGAATAATAGAATGATAAGGATTTTCTCCGCACGTCCCTGTACCGATGATAGGAATGAGAGGAGGAGAAGGAATAATAGAATAATGAGGATTCTCTCCGCACGTCCCTGTACCGATGATAGGAATGAGAGGAGGAGAAGGAATAATAGAATAATAAGGATTTTCTACGCACGTCCCTGTACCGATGATAGGAATGAGAGAAGGAGAAGGAATGATAGAATAATGAGGATTCTCTCCGCACGTCCCTGTACCGATGATAGGAATGAGAGGAGGAGAAGGAATAATAGAATAATAAGGATTTTCTCTGCACGTCCCTGTACTGATGATAGGAATGAGAGGAGGAGAAGGAATGATAGAATAATTAGGATTTTCTCTGCACGTCCCTGTACCGATGATAGGAATGAGAGGAGGAGAAGGAATGATAGAATAATAAGGATTTTCTCCCTGTACTGATGATAGGAACGAAAGGAGGAGAAGGAATAATAGAATAATGAGGATTTTCTCCGCACGTCCCTGTACTTATGATAGGAATGAGAGGAGGAGAAGGAATGATAGAATAATAAGGATTTTCTCCGCACGTCCCTGTACCGATGATAGGAATGAGAGGAGGAGAAGGAATGATAGAATAATAAGGATTTTCTCCGCACGTCCCTGTACCGATGATAGAAATGAGAAGAGGAGAAGGAATAATAGAATAATAAGGATTTTCTCCACACGTCCCTGTACTGATGATAGGAATGAGAGGAGGAGAAGGAATAATAGAATAATAAGTATTTTCTCCACACGTCCCTGTACTGATGATAGGAATGAGAGGAGGAGAAGGAATAATAGAATAATAGGGATTTTTTCCGCACGTCCCTGTACCGATGATAGGAATGAGAGGAGGAGAAGGAATGATAGAATAATAAGGATTTTCTCCACACGTCCCTGTACCGATGATAGGAATGAGAGGAGGAGAAGGAATGATAGAATAATAAGGATTTTCTCCACACGTCCCTGTACCGATGATAGGAATGAGAGAAGGAGAAGAAATGATAGAATAATGAGGATTCTCTCCGCACGTCCCTGTACCGATGATAGGAATGAGAGGAGGAGAAGGAATAATAGAATAATAAGGATTTTCTACGCACGTCCCTGCACCGATGATAGGAATGAGAGAAGGAGAAGGAATGATAGAATAATGAGGATTCTCTCCGCACGTCCCTGTACCGATGATAGGAATGAGAGGAGGAGAAGGAATAATAGAATAATAAGGATTTTCTCTGCACGTCCCTGTACTGATGATAGGAATGAGAGGAGGAGAAGGAATGATAGAATAATTAGGATTTTCTCTGCACGTCCCTGTACCGATGATAGGAATGAGAGGAGGAGAAGGAATGATAGAATAATAAGGATTTTCTCCCTGTACTGATGATAGGAACGAGAGGAGGAGAAGGAATAATAGAATAATGAGGATTTTCTCCGCACGTCCCTGTACTGATGATAGGAATGAGAGGAGGAGAAGGAATAATAGAATAATAAGGATTTTCTCCGTGTACTGATGATAGGAATGAGAGGAGGAGAAGGAATAATAGAATAATAGGGATTTTTTCCGCACGTCCCTGTACCGATGATAGGAATGAGAGGAGGAGAAGGAATGATAGAATAATAAGGATTTTCTCCACACGTCCCTGTACCGATGATAGGAATGAGAGGAGGAGAAGGAATGATAGAATAATAAGGATTTTCTCTGCACGTCCCTGTACCGATGATAGGAATGAGAGGAGGAGGAGAAGGAATGATAGAATAATGAGGATTTTCTCTGCACGTCCCTGTACCGATGATAGGAATGAGAGGAGGAGGAGAAGGAATGATAGAATAATGAGGATTTTCTCTGCACGTCCCTGTACCGATGATAGGAATGAGAGGAGGAGAAGGAATGATAGAATAATGAGGATTTTCTCTGCACGTCCCTGTACCGATGATAGGAATGAGAGGAGGAGAAGGAATGATAGAATAATAAGGATTTTCTCCGCACGTCCCTGTACCGATAATAGGAACGAGAGGAGGAGAAGGAATAATAGAATAATAAGGATTTTCTCCACACGTCCCTGTACCGATGATAGGAATGAGAGGAGGAGGAGAAGGAATGATAGAATAATGAGGATTTTCTCCCTGTACTGATGATAGGAACGAGAGGAGGAGAAGGAATAATAGAATAATGAGGATTTTCTCCGCACGTCCCTGTACTGATGATAGGAATGAGAGGAGGAGAAGGAATAATAGAATAATAAGGATTTTCTCCGTGTACTGATGATAGGAATGAGAGGAGGAGAAGGAATAATAGAATAATAGGGATTTTTTCCGCACGTCCCTGTACCGATGATAGGAATGAGAGGAGGAGAAGGAATAATAGAATAATAAGGATTTTCTCTGCACGTCCCTGTACCGATGATAGGAATGAGAGGAAGAGAAGGAATGATAGAATAATGAGGATTTTCTCTGCACGTCCCTGTACCGATGATAGGAATGAGAGGAGGAGAAGGAATGATAGAATAATAAGGATTTTCTCCGCACGTCCCTGTACCGATGATAGGAACGAGAGGAGGAGAAGGAATAATAGAATAATAAGGATTTTCTCTGCACGTCCCTGTACCGATGATAGGAATGAGAGGAGGAGGAGAAGGAATGATAGAATAATGAGGATTTTCTCTGCACGTCCCTGTACCGATGATAGGAATGAGAGGAGGAGGAGAAGGAATAATAGAATAATAAGGATTTTCTCTGCACGTCCCTGTACCGATGATAGGAATGAGAGGAGGAGGAGAAGGAATGATAGAATAATGAGGATTTTCTCCACATGTCCCTGTACCGATGATAGGAATGAGAGGAGGAGAAGGAATGAAAGAATAATAAGGATTTTCTCCGCACGTCCCTGTACCGATGATAGGAACGAGAGGAGGAGAAGGAATAATAGAATAATAAGGATTTTCTCCACACGTCCCTGTACCGATAATAGGAACGAGAGGAGGAGAAGGAATAATAGAATAATAAGGATTTTCTCCACACGTCCCTGTACCGATGATAGGAATGAGAGGAGGAGGAGAAGGAATGATAGAATAATGAGGATTTTCTCCGCACGTCCCTGTACCGATGATAGGAATGAGAGGAGGAGAAGGAATGATAGAATAATAGGGATTTTCTCCGCACGTCCCTGTACCGATGATAGGAATGAGAGGAGGAGAAGGAATAATAGAATAATGAGGATTTTCTCCGCACGTCCCTGTACCGATGATAGGAATGAGAGGAGGAGAAGGAATGATAGAATAATAAGGATTTTCCCCGCACGTCCCTGTACAGATGATAGGAATGAGAGGAAGAGAAGGAATGATAGAATAATGAGGATTTTCTCCGCACGTCCCTGTACCGATGATAGGAATGAGAGGAGGAGAAGGAATGATAGAATAATGAGGATTTTCTCCGCACGTCCCTGTACTGATGATAGGAATGAGAGAAGGAATAATAGAATAATAAGGATTTTCTCCCTGTACCGATGATAGGAATGAGAGGAGGAGAAGGAATAATAAAATAATAAGGATTTTCTCCCTGTACCGATGATAGGAATGAGAGGAGGAGAAGGAATGATAGAATAATGAGGATTTTCTCCGCACGTCCCTGTACCGATGATAGGAATGAGAGGAGGAGAAGGAATGATAGAATAATAAGGATTTTCTCCCTGTACCAATGATAGGAATGAGAGGAGGAGAAGAAATGATAGAATAATAAGGATTTTCTCCCTGTACCGATGATAGGAATGAGAGTAGGAGAAGGAATGATAGAATAATAAGGATTTTCTCCCTGTACCGATGATAGGAATGAGAGGAGGAGAAGGAATGATAGAATAATAAGGATTTTCTCCGCATGTCCCTGTACCGATGATAGGAATGAGAGGAGGAGAAGGAATGATAGAATAATAAGGATTTTCTCCCTGTACCGATGATAGGAATGAGAGGAGGAGAAGGAATGATAGAATAATAAGGATTTTCTCCCTGTACCGATGATAGGAATGAGAGGAGGAGAAGGAATGATAGAATAATGAGGATTTTCTCCGCACGTCCCTGTACTGATGATAGGAATGAGAGGAGGAGAAGGAATAATAGAATAATAAGGATTTTCTCCGCACGTCCCTGTACCGATGATAGGAATGAGAGGAGGAGAAGGAATGATAGAATAATAAGGATTTTCTCCACACGTCCCTGTACCGATGATAGGAATGAGAGGAGGAGAAGGAATGATAGAATAATAAGGATTTTCTCTGCACGTCCCTGTACCGATGATAGGAATGAGAGGAGGAGGAGAAGGAATGATAGAATAATGAGGATTTTCTCTGCACGTCCCTGTACCGATGATAGGAATGAGAGGAGGAGGAGAAGGAATGATAGAATAATGAGGATTTTCTCTGCACGTCCCTGTACCGATGATAGGAATGAGAGGAGGAGAAGGAATGATAGAATAATGAGGATTTTCTCTGCACGTCCCTGTACCGATGATAGGAATGAGAGGAGGAGAAGGAATGATAGAATAATAAGGATTTTCTCCGCACGTCCCTGTACCGATAATAGGAACGAGAGGAGGAGAAGGAATAATAGAATAATAAGGATTTTCTCCACACGTCCCTGTACCGATGATAGGAATGAGAGGAGGAGGAGAAGGAATGATAGAATAATGAGGATTTTCTCCCTGTACTGATGATAGGAACGAGAGGAGGAGAAGGAATAATAGAATAATGAGGATTTTCTCCACACGTCCCTGTACCGATGATAGGAATGAGAGGAGGAGGAGAAGGAATAATAGAATAATGAGGATTTTCTCCGCACGTCCCTGTACTGATGATAGGAATGAGAGGAGGAGAAGGAATAATAGAATAATAAGGATTTTCTCCCTGTACCGATGATAGGAATGAGAGGAGGAGAAGGAATAATAGAATGATAAGGATTTTCTCCGCACGTCCCTGTACCGATGATAGGAATGAGAGGAGGAGAAGGAATAATAGAATAATGAGGATTCTCTCCGCACGTCCCTGTACCGATGATAGGAATGAGAGGAGGAGAAGGAATAATAGAATAATAAGGATTTTCTACGCACGTCCCTGTACCGATGATAGGAATGAGAGAAGGAGAAGGAATGATAGAATAATGAGGATTCTCTCCGCACGTCCCTGTACCGATGATAGGAATGAGAGGAGGAGAAGGAATAATAGAATAATAAGGATTTTCTCTGCACGTCCCTGTACTGATGATAGGAATGAGAGGAGGAGAAGGAATGATAGAATAATTAGGATTTTCTCTGCAAGTCCCTGTACCGATGATAGGAATGAGAGGAGGAGAAGGAATGATAGAATAATAAGGATTTTCTCCCTGTACTGATGATAGGAACGAGAGGAGGAGAAGGAATAATAGAATAATGAGGATTTTCTCCGCACGTCCCTGTACTGATGATAGGAATGAGAGGAGGAGAAGGAATAATAGAATAATAAGGATTTTCTCCCTGTACCGATGATAGGAATGAGAAGAGGAGAAGGAATGATAGAATAATAAGGATTTTCTCCGCACGTCCCTGTACCGATGATAGAAATGAGAGGAGGAGAAGGAATAATAGAATAATAAGGATTTTCTCCACACGTTCCTGTACTGATGATAGGAATGAGAGGAGGAGAAGGAATAATAGAATAATAAGGATTTTCTCCACACGTCCCTGTACTGATGATAGGAATGAGAGGAGGAGAAGGAATAATAGAATAATAGGGATTTTTTCCGCACGTCCCTGTACCGATGATAGGAATGAGAGGAGGAGAAGGAATGATAGAATAATAAGGATTTTCTCCACACGTCCCTGTACCGATGATAGGAATGAGAGGAGGAGAAGGAATGATAGAATAATAAGGATTTTCTCCACACGTCCCTGTACCGATGATAGGAATGAGAGAAGGAGAAGAAATGATAGAATAATGAGGATTCTCTCCGCACGTCCCTGTACCGATGATAGGAATGAGAGGAGGAGAAGGAATAATAGAATAATAAGGATTTTCTACGCACGTCCCTGTACCGATGATAGGAATGAGAGAAGGAGAAGGAATGATAGAATAATGAGGATTCTCTCCGCACGTCCCTGTACCGATGATAGGAATGAGAGGAGGAGAAGGAATAATAGAATAATAAGGATTTTCTCTGCACGTCCCTGTACTGATGATAGGAATGAGAGGAGGAGAAGGAATGATAGAATAATTAGGATTTTCTCTGCACGTCCCTGTACCGATGATAGGAATGAGAGGAGGAGAAGGAATGATAGAATAATAAGTTTTTTTTCCCTGTACTGATGATAGGAACGAGAGGAGGAGAAGGAATAATAGAATAATGAGGATTTTCTCCGCACGTCCCTGTACTGATGATAGGAATGAGAGGAGGAGAAGGAATAATAGAATAATAAGGATTTTCTCCGTGTACTGATGATAGGAATGAGAGGAGGAGAAGGAATAATAGAATAATAGGGATTTTTTCCGCACGTCCCTGTACCGATGATAGGAATGAGAGGAGGAGAAGGAATGATAGAATAATAAGGATTTTCTCCACACGTCCCTGTACCGATGATAGGAATGAGAGGAGGAGAAGGAATGATAGAATAATAAGGATTTTCTCTGCACGTCCCTGTACCGATGATAGGAATGAGAGGAGGAGGAGAAGGAATGATAGAATAATGAGGATTTTCTCTGCACGTCCCTGTACCGATGATAGGAATGAGAGGAGGAGGAGAAGGAATGATAGAATAATGAGGATTTTCTCTGCACGTCCCTGTACCGATGATAGGAATGAGAGGAGGAGAAGGAATGATAGAATAATGAGGATTTTCTCTGCACGTCCCTGTACCGATGATAGGAATGAGAGGAGGAGAAGGAATGATAGAATAATAAGGATTTTCTCCGCACGTCCCTGTACCGATAATAGGAACGAGAGGAGGAGAAGGAATAATAGAATAATAAGGATTTTCTCCACACGTCCCTGTACCGATGATAGGAATGAGAGGAGGAGGAGAAGGAATGATAGAATAATGAGGATTTTCTCCCTGTACTGATGATAGGAACGAGAGGAGGAGAAGGAATAATAGAATAATGAGGATTTTCTCTGCACGTCCCTGTACTGATGATAGGAATGAGAGGAGGAGAAGGAATAATAGAATAATAAGGATTTTCTCCGTGTACTGATGATAGGAATGAGAGGAGGAGAAGGAATAATAGAATAATAGGGATTTTTTCCGCACGTCCCTGTACCGATGATAGGAATGAGAGGAGGAGAAGGAATAATAGAATAATAAGGATTTTCTCTGCACGTCCCTGTACCGATGATAGGAATGAGAGGAAGAGAAGGAATGATAGAATAATGAGGATTTTCTCTGCACGTCCCTGTACCGATGATAGGAATGAGAGGAGGAGAAGGAATGATAGAATAATAAGGATTTTCTCCGCACGTCCCTGTACCGATGATAGGAACGAGAGGAGGAGAAGGAATAATAGAATAATAAGGATTTTCTCTGCACGTCCCTGTACCGATGATAGGAATGAGAGGAGGAGGAGAAGGAATGATAGAATAATGAGGATTTTCTCTGCACGTCCCTGTACCGATGATAGGAATGAGAGGAGGAGGAGAAGGAATAATAGAATAATAAGGATTTTCTCTGCACGTCCCTGTACCGATGATAGGAATGAGAGGAGGAGGAGAAGGAATGATAGAATAATGAGGATTTTCTCCACATGTCCCTGTACCGATGATAGGAATGAGAGGAGGAGAAGGAATGATAGAATAATAAGGATTTTCTCCGCACGTCCCTGTACCGATGATAGGAACGAGAGGAGGAGAAGGAATAATAGAATAATAAGGATTTTCTCCACACGTCCCTGTACCGATAATAGGAACGAGAGGAGGAGAAGGAATAATAGAATAATAAGGATTTTCTCCACACGTCCCTGTACCGATGATAGGAATGAGAGGAGGAGGAGAAGGAATGATAGAATAATGAGGATTTTCTCCGCACGTCCCTGTACCGATGATAGGAATGAGAGGAGGAGAAGGAATGATAGAATAATAGGGATTTTCTCCGCACGTCCCTGTACCGATGATAGGAATGAGAGGAGGAGAAGGAATAATAGAATAATGAGGATTTTCTCCGCACGTCCCTGTACCGATGATAGGAATGAGAGGAGGAGAAGGAATGATAGAATAATAAGGATTTTCCCCGCACGTCCCTGTACAGATGATAGGAATGAGAGGAAGAGAAGGAATGATAGAATAATGAGGATTTTCTCCACACGTCCCTGTACCGATGATAGGAATGAGAGGAGGAGAAGGAATGATAGAATAATGAGGATTTTCTCCGCACGTCCCTGTACTGATGATAGGAATGAGAGAAGGAATAATAGAATAATAAGGATTTTCTCCCTGTACCGATGATAGGAATGAGAGGAGGAGAAGGAATAATAAAATAATAAGGATTTTCTCCCTGTACCGATGATAGGAATGAGAGGAGGAGAAGGAATGATAGAATAATGAGGATTTTCTCCGCACGTCCCTGTACCGATGATAGGAATGAGAGGAGGAGAAGGAATGATAGAATAATAAGGATTTTCTCCCTGTACCAATGATAGGAATGAGAGGAGGAGAAGAAATGATAGAATAATAAGGATTTTCTCCCTGTACCGATGATAGGAATGAGAGGAGGAGAAGGAATGATAGAATAATAAGGATTTTCTCCCTGTACCGATGATAGGAATGAGAGGAGGAGAAGGAATGATAGAATAATAAGGATTTTCTCCGCATGTCCCTGTACCGATGATAGGAATGAGAGGAGGAGAAGGAATG
This sequence comes from Rhinophrynus dorsalis, assembly GCA_037306005.1. Lineage (NCBI taxonomy): Eukaryota > Metazoa > Chordata > Amphibia > Anura > Rhinophrynidae > Rhinophrynus > Rhinophrynus dorsalis. Next base: position 261,815,905 of record CM074725.1, read on the forward strand.
ATAGAATAATAAGGATTTTCTCCCTGTACCGATGATAGGAATGAGAGGAGGAGAAGGAATGATAGAATAATAAGGATTTTCTCCCTGTACCGATGATAGGAATGAGAGAAGGAGAAGGAATAATAGAATAATAAGGATTTTCTCTGCACGTCCCTGTACCGATGATAGGAATGAGAGGAGGAGGAGAAGGAATGATAGAATAATGAGGATTTTCTCTGCACGTCCCTGTACCGATGATAGGAATGAGAGGAGGAGGAGAAGGAATGATAGAATAATGAGGATTTTCTCTGCACGTCCCTGTACCGATGATAGGAATGAGAGGAGGAGAAGGAATGATAGAATAATGAGGATTTTCTCTGCACGTCCCTGTACCGATGATAGGAATGAGAGGAGGAGAAGGAATGATAGAATAATAAGGATTTTCTCCGCACGTCCCTGTACCGATAATAGGAACGAGAGGAGGAGAAGGAATAATAGAATAATAAGGATTTTCTCCACACGTCCCTGTACCGATGATAGGAATGAGAGGAGGAGGAGAAGGAATGATAGAATAATGAGGATTTTCTCCCTGTACTGATGATAGGAACGAGAGGAGGAGAAGGAATAATAGAATAATGAGGATTTTCTCCGCACGTCCCTGTACTGATGATAGGAATGAGAGGAGGAGAAGGAATAATAGAATAATAAGGATTTTCTCCGTGTACTGATGATAGGAATGAGAGGAGGAGAAGGAATAATAGAATAATAGGGATTTTTTCCGCACGTCCCTGTACCGATGATAGGAATGAGAGGAGGAGAAGGAATAATAGAATAATAAGGATTTTCTCTGCACGTCCCTGTACCGATGATAGGAATGAGAGGAAGAGAAGGAATGATAGAATAATGAGGATTTTCTCTGCACGTCCCTGTACCGATGATAGGAATGAGAGGAGGAGAAGGAATGATAGAATAATAAGGATTTTCTCCGCACGTCCCTGTACCGATGATAGGAACGAGAGGAGGAGAAGGAATAATAGAATAATAAGGATTTTCTCTGCACGTCCCTGTACCGATGATAGGAATGAGAGGAGGAGGAGAAGGAATGATAGAATAATGAGGATTTTCTCTGCACGTCCCTGTACCGATGATAGGAATGAGAGGAGGAGGAGAAGGAATAATAGAATAATAAGGATTTTCTCTGCACGTCCCTGTACCGATGATAGGAATGAGAGGAGGAGGAGAAGGAATGATAGAATAATGAGGATTTTCTCCACATGTCCCTGTACCGATGATAGGAATGAGAGGAGGAGAAGGAATGATAGAATAATAAGGATTTTCTCCGCACGTCCCTGTACCGATGATAGGAACGAGAGGAGGAGAAGGAATAATAGAATAATAAGGATTTTCTCCACACGTCCCTGTACCGATAATAGGAACGAGAGGAGGAGAAGGAATAATAGAATAATAAGGATTTTCTCCACACGTCCCTGTACCGATGATAGGAATGAGAGGAGGAGGAGAAGGAATGATAGAATAATGAGGATTTTCTCCGCACGTCCCTGTACCGATGATAGGAATGAGAGGAGGAGAAGGAATGATAGAATAATAGGGATTTTCTCCGCACGTCCCTGTACCGATGATAGGAATGAGAGGAGGAGAAGGAATAATAGAATAATGAGGATTTTCTCCGCACGTCCCTGTACCGATGATAGGAATGAGAGGAGGAGAAGGAATGATAGAATAATAAGGATTTTCCCCGCACGTCCCTGTACAGATGATAGGAATGAGAGGAAGAGAAGGAATGATAGAATAATGAGGATTTTCTCCGCACGTCCCTGTACCGATGATAGGAATGAGAGGAGGAGAAGGAATGATAGAATAATGAGGATTTTCTCCGCACGTCCCTGTACTGATGATAGGAATGAGAGAAGGAATAATAGAATAATAAGGATTTTCTCCCTGTACCAATGATAGGAATGAGAGGAGGAGAAGAAATGATAGAATAATAAGGATTTTCTCCCTGTACCGATGATAGGAATGAGAGGAGGAGAAGGAATGATAGAATAATAAGGATTTTCTCCCTGTACCGATGATAGGAATGAGAGGAGGAGAAGGAATGATAGAATAATAAGGATTTTCTCCGCATGTCCCTGTACCGATGATAGGAATGAGAGGAGGAGAAGGAATGATAGAATAATAAGGATTTTCTCCCTGTACCAATGATAGGAATGAGAGGAGGAGAAGGAATGATAGAATAATAAGGATTTTCTCCCTGTACCGATGATAGGAATGAGAGGAGGAGAAGGAATGATAGAATAATGAGGATTTTCTCCGCACGTCCCTGTACTGATGATAGGAATGAGAGGAGGAGAAGGAATAATAGAATAATAAGGATTTTCTCCGCACGTCCCTGTACCGATGATAGGAATGAGAGGAGGAGAAGGAATGATAGAATAATAAGGATTTTCTCCACACGTCCCTGTACCGATGATAGGAATGAGAGGAGGAGAAGGAATGATAGAATAATAAGGATTTTCTCTGCACGTCCCTGTACCGATGATAGGAATGAGAGGAGGAGGAGAAGGAATGATAGAATAATGAGGATTTTCTCTGCACGTCCCTGTACCGATGATAGGAATGAGAGGAGGAGGAGAAGGAATGATAGAATAATGAGGATTTTCTCTGCACGTCCCTGTACCGATGATAGGAATGAGAGGAGGAGAAGGAATGATAGAATAATGAGGATTTTCTCTGCACGTCCCTGTACCGATGATAGGAATGAGAGGAGGAGAAGGAATGATAGAATAATAAGGATTTTCTCCGCACGTCCCTGTACCGATAATAGGAACGAGAGGAGGAGAAGGAATAATAGAATAATAAGGATTTTCTCCACACGTCCCTGTACCGATGATAGGAATGAGAGGAGGAGGAGAAGGAATGATAGAATAATGAGGATTTTCTCCCTGTACTGATGATAGGAACGAGAGGAGGAGAAGGAATAATAGAATAATGAGGATTTTCTCCGCACGTCCCTGTACTGATGATAGGAATGAGAGGAGGAGAAGGAATAATAGAATAATAAGGATTTTCTCCGTGTACTGATGATAGGAATGAGAGGAGGAGAAGGAATAATAGAATAATAGGGATTTTTTCCGCACGTCCCTGTACCGATGATAGGAATGAGAGGAGGAGAAGGAATAATAGAATAATAAGGATTTTCTCTGCACGTCCCTGTACCGATGATAGGAATGAGAGGAAGAGAAGGAATGATAGAATAATGAGGATTTTCTCTGCACGTCCCTGTACCGATGATAGGAATGAGAGGAGGAGAAGGAATGATAGAATAATAAGGATTTTCTCCGCACGTCCCTGTACCGATGATAGGAACGAGAGGAGGAGAAGGAATAATAGAATAATAAGGATTTTCTCTGCACGTCCCTGTACCGATGATAGGAATGAGAGGAGGAGGAGAAGGAATGATAGAATAATGAGGATTTTCTCTGCACGTCCCTGTACCGATGATAGGAATGAGAGGAGGAGGAGAAGGAATAATAGAATAATAAGGATTTTCTCTGCACGTCCCTGTACCGATGATAGGAATGAGAGGAGGAGGAGAAGGAATGATAGAATAATGAGGATTTTCTCCACATGTCCCTGTACCGATGATAGGAATGAGAGGAGGAGAAGGAATGATAGAATAATAAGGATTTTCTCCGCACGTCCCTGTACCGATGATAGGAACGAGAGGAGGAGAAGGAATAATAGAATAATAAGGATTTTCTCCACACGTCCCTGTACCGATAATAGGAACGAGAGGAGGAGAAGGAATAATAGAATAATAAGGATTTTCTCCACACGTCCCTGTACCGATGATAGGAATGAGAGGAGGAGGAGAAGGAATGATAGAATAATGAGGATTTTCTCCGCACGTCCCTGTACCGATGATAGGAATGAGAGGAGGAGAAGGAATGATAGAATAATAGGGATTTTCTCCGCACGTCCCTGTACCGATGATAGGAATGAGAGGAGGAGAAGGAATAATAGAATAATGAGGATTTTCTCCGCACGTCCCTGTACCGATGATAGGAATGAGAGGAGGAGAAGGAATGATAGAATAATAAGGATTTTCCCCGCACGTCCCTGTACAGATGATAGGAATGAGAGGAAGAGAAGGAATGATAGAATAATGAGGATTTTCTCCGCACGTCCCTGTACCGATGATAGGAATGAGAGGAGGAGAAGGAATGATAGAATAATGAGGATTTTCTCCGCACGTCCCTGTACTGATGATAGGAATGAGAGAAGGAATAATAGAATAATAAGGATTTTCTCCCTGTACCAATGATAGGAATGAGAGGAGGAGAAGAAATGATAGAATAATAAGGATTTTCTCCCTGTACCGATGATAGGAATGAGAGGAGGAGAAGGAATGATAGAATAATAAGGATTTTCTCCCTGTACCGATGATAGGAATGAGAGGAGGAGAAGGAATGATAGAATAATAAGGATTTTCTCCGCATGTCCCTGTACCGATGATAGGAATGAGAGGAGGAGAAGGAATGATAGAATAATAAGGATTTTCTCCCTGTACCAATGATAGGAATGAGAGGAGGAGAAGGAATGATAGAATAATAAGGATTTTCTCCCTGTACCGATGATAGGAATGAGAGGAGGAGAAGGAATGATAGAATAATGAGGATTTTCTCCGCACGTCCCTGTACTGATGATAGGAATGAGAGGAGGAGAAGGAATAATAGAATAATAAGGATTTTCTCCGCACGTCCCTGTACCGATGATAGGAATGAGAGGAGGAGAAGGAATGATAGAATAATAAGGATTTTCTCCACACGTCCCTGTACCGATGATAGGAATGAGAGGAGGAGAAGGAATGATAGAATAATAAGGATTTTCTCTGCACGTCCCTGTACCGATGATAGGAATGAGAGGAGGAGGAGAAGGAATGATAGAATAATGAGGATTTTCTCTGCACGTCCCTGTACCGATGATAGGAATGAGAGGAGGAGGAGAAGGAATGATAGAATAATGAGGATTTTCTCTGCACGTCCCTGTACCGATGATAGGAATGAGAGGAGGAGAAGGAATGATAGAATAATGAGGATTTTCTCTGCACGTCCCTGTACCGATGATAGGAATGAGAGGAGGAGAAGGAATGATAGAATAATAAGGATTTTCTCCGCACGTCCCTGTACCGATAATAGGAACGAGAGGAGGAGAAGGAATAATAGAATAATAAGGATTTTCTCCACACGTCCCTGTACCGATGATAGGAATGAGAGGAGGAGGAGAAGGAATGATAGAATAATGAGGATTTTCTCCCTGTACTGATGATAGGAACGAGAGGAGGAGAAGGAATAATAGAATAATGAGGATTTTCTCCGCACGTCCCTGTACTGATGATAGGAATGAGAGGAGGAGAAGGAATAATAGAATAATAAGGATTTTCTCCGTGTACTGATGATAGGAATGAGAGGAGGAGAAGGAATAATAGAATAATAGGGATTTTTTCCGCACGTCCCTGTACCGATGATAGGAATGAGAGGAGGAGAAGGAATAATAGAATAATAAGGATTTTCTCTGCACGTCCCTGTACCGATGATAGGAATGAGAGGAAGAGAAGGAATGATAGAATAATGAGGATTTTCTCTGCACGTCCCTGTACCGATGATAGGAATGAGAGGAGGAGAAGGAATGATAGAATAATAAGGATTTTCTCCGCACGTCCCTGTACCGATGATAGGAACGAGAGGAGGAGAAGGAATAATAGAATAATAAGGATTTTCTCTGCACGTCCCTGTACCGATGATAGGAATGAGAGGAGGAGGAGAAGGAATGATAGAATAATGAGGATTTTCTCTGCACGTCCCTGTACCGATGATAGGAATGAGAGGAGGAGGAGAAGGAATAATAGAATAATAAGGATTTTCTCTGCACGTCCCTGTACCGATGATAGGAATGAGAGGAGGAGGAGAAGGAATGATAGAATAATGAGGATTTTCTCCACATGTCCCTGTACCGATGATAGGAATGAGAGGAGGAGAAGGAATGATAGAATAATAAGGATTTTCTCCGCACGTCCCTGTACCGATGATAGGAACGAGAGGAGGAGAAGGAATAATAGAATAATAAGGATTTTCTCCACACGTCCCTGTACCGATAATAGGAACGAGAGGAGGAGAAGGAATAATAGAATAATAAGGATTTTCTCCACACGTCCCTGTACCGATGATAGGAATGAGAGGAGGAGGAGAAGGAATGATAGAATAATGAGGATTTTCTCCGCACGTCCCTGTACCGATGATAGGAATGAGAGGAGAAGAAGGAATGATAGAATAATAGGGATTTTCTCCGCACGTCCCTGTACCGATGATAGGAATGAGAGGAGGAGAAGGAATAATAGAATAATGAGGATTTTCTCCGCACGTCCCTGTACCGATGATAGGAATGAGAGGAGGAGAAGGAATGATAGAATAATAAGGATTTTCCCCGCACGTCCCTGTACAGATGATAGGAATGAGAGGAAGAGAAGGAATGATAGAATAATGAGGATTTTCTCCGCACGTCCCTGTACCGATGATAGGAATGAGAGGAGGAGAAGGAATGATAGAATAATGAGGATTTTCTCCGCACGTCCCTGTACTGATGATAGGAATGAGAGAAGGAATAATAGAATAATAAGGATTTTCTCCCTGTACCGATGATAGGAATGAGAGGAGGAGAAGGAATAATAAAATAATAAGGATTTTCTCCCTGTACCGATGATAGGAATGAGAGGAGGAGAAGGAATGATAGAATAATGAGGATTTTCTCCGCACGTCCCTGTACCGATGATAGGAATGAGAGGAGGAGAAGGAATGATAGAATAATAAGGATTTTCTCCCTGTACCAATGATAGGAATGAGAGGAGGAGAAGAAATGATAGAATAATAAGGATTTTCTCCCTGTACCGATGATAGGAATGAGAGGAGGAGAAGGAATGATAGAATAATAAGGATTTTCTCCCTGTACCGATGATAGGAATGAGAGGAGGAGAAGGAATGATAGAATAATAAGGATTTTCTCCGCATGTCCCTGTACCGATGATAGGAATGAGAGGAGGAGAAGGAATGATAGAATAATAAGGATTTTCTCCCTGTACCGATGATAGGAATGAGAGGAGGAGAAGGAATGATAGAATAATAAGGATTTTCTCCCTGTACCGATGATAGGAATGAGAGGAGGAGAAGGAATGATAGAATAATGAGGATTTTCTCCGCACGTCCCTGTACTGATGATAGGAATGAGAGGAGGAGGAGAAGGAATAATAGAATAATGAGGATTTTCTCTGCACGTCCCTGTACTGATGATAGGAATGAGAGGAGGAGAAGGAATAATAGAATAATGAGGATTTTCTCCCTGTACCGATGATAGGAATGAGAGAAGGAGAAGGAATAATAGAATAATAAGGATTTTCTCCCTGTACCGATGATAGGAATGAGAGGAGGAGAAGGAATAATAGAATAATAAGGATTTTCTCCCTGTACCGATGATAGGAATGAGAGGAGGAGAAGGAATAATAGAATAATAAGGATTTTCTCCCTGTACCGATGATAGGAATGAGAGGAGGAGAAGGAATAATAGAATAATAAGGATTTTCTCCCTGTACCGATGATAGGAATGAGAGGAGGAGAAGGAATAATAGAATAATAAGGATTTTCTCCCTGTACCGATGATAGGAATGAGAGGAGGAGGAGAAGGAATAATAGAATAATAAGGATTTTCTCCCTGTACCGATGATAGGAATGAGAGGAGGAGGAGAAGGAATGATAGAATAATGAGGATTTTCTCCCTGTACCGATGATAGGAATGAGAGAAGGAGAAGGAATAATAGAATAATAAGGATTTTCTCCCTGTACCGATGATAGGAATGAGAGGAGGAGAAGGAATAATAGAATAATAAGGATTTTCTCCCTGTACCGATGATAGGAATGAGAGGAGGAGAAGGAATAATAGAATAATAAGGATTTTCTCCCTGTACCGATGATAGGAATGAGAGGAGGAGGAGAAGGAATAATAGAATAATAAGGATTTTCTCCCTGTACCGATGATAGGAATGAGAGGAGGAGGAGAAGGAATGATAGAATAATGAGGATTTTCTCCCTGTACTGATGATAGGAACGAGCCTGTCAAGGCGTTTAGGTTTAGAGTGAAAGGAGTGTTTTATTAAAGCCTCTTTTATTACTTAACACCAGCTGCTCTCTTTTCTCTATAAAAAGCTAATTACCTCCAATAGTAACAAGCTAATTGATTACTAATTAAATGAACCGGCGCTCTAAGTGCTGTCAGCGAGTGACAGATGAGCAGGTCAGGTGCCAGTGAATGGGACGGGGAAGGGGGGGGGGGTTTGACATCTCTGCGCTGGTCACTGAGGGCTCTGAGGACCAGACAAATCCACGGGGGGGGGGGGGGCTGGGAAGAACATGGTTTGAGTTGTGTCTGGGGCCCTCCTCTGGCCTGGATCTGACTCTGGGACCCACCGAATAACCCTGTTCCCCCTTGTTTTTAGGACAGAAAAATATACAGGCAGTTGGGACATATGTATAAAGTAAATGGAGCAATTCTGTAATTAAAATACAAATAAATATCCGCACCAATTTAAATGGGACTTGTAATCTATTGGAAGGCATATATGTGTCTAATGCATTACACAGCATCCGAGCGGTTAATTTTATAAATGAAGTGCCACTGGATTATCCCAAATCTACATGAAATGTAACTATTTGTTTCTTATAGGACACATGTACAGGGAAAGAGGAGAAAATCTGGGACAAGTACTGCCCCATAGAGGAATTTAAACCCCATTTATATCTCGGCACATTTCTCCATTCCTGCGGCGCCGCTGGATAACCCCAGTTTTACACGTGTGGTCCCCAGAATGTGGAGGCAGAACTAAGGGACTCCCTTCCCCTCGGCCTCTGTCCTGATCTCATCTCCGGTGTAGTTTACAGTTTTATTCCTAGTTCCATGTCTGCTGGACAGCTTTCCCACGTACCAATCACCCTTCCACTAAACCTTATTCTCACATGAGACCTCCTCCTTCTACACACTGCACTGGGGGGATTTGGCCTAAATGCACCGAGCACTAAAACACTACCCCCAGAACTATCCATTCAGTTCAGGTCTGGTCCTTCCGGCACCGCACATCAACAGGACAGGTATACAGGGCAACGTGGATCCATCACAATGACTGAACCACTGATTACTGACCTGGTAACGAGCAGTAACATAAACACTGCTGTGTCCTGAACACTAACACTGAGACATAGGAATTATGTGTATATACAATTTGTATCAGCTGTGTTAGTCCAGTGGTGTAGAGGTCAAATTTATGTAATAATACTTTTTTTTATTTGACTGACATTACAGTACATTTCACGGAGACAAGCTTTCACAAGACCAGAATACTTGACTCCATGAAATGTAATGTAAGTCCAATAAAAAAAGGTATCATTACATACTAGAATACTCATATGTTTGGCACACATAGAGAAGAGTATACCCTGGTACATCCATCTACTGTCTGTGGAAGCCTGGGCAGAAGTGGTCTTCATGCAATTCTTGCAGCTAAAAAGCCATACCTCCGATATGTAAACAAGGCCAAGCAACTCAACCATGCACGAAAACACAGGCACTGGGGTACAGAAAAAATGGCAGCAGATGCTCTGTACTGATCATTCAAAAGTTAAAATATTTCACTGTAGCAGAAGGCAGTTTGTTCACCGAAGGGCTGGAGAGCGGTACAAGAATGAGTGTCTGTAGGCAACAATGAAAAATGGCGGAGGTTCCTTGCAAGTCTGGATCTGCATTTCCGCAAATGAAGTAGGGGATTTGGTCAGAATTAATGGTCTCCTCAATGCTGAGAAATACAGGCAGATACTTATCCATCATGCAATACCATCAGGGAGACATCTCATTGGCCCCGTGTTTATTCTGCTGCATGAGAACGACCCCAAATCTACAAAGTCACTAAGAACTATTGTCTGTGTAAAGAACTACACAAAATCCTGAAAGTGATGGTATGAACCCCACAGAGCCCTGATCTTAACATCATCTAGTCTGTCTGGGATTACATGAAGAGGGAGAGGCAACTGAGGGGCCTAAATCCACAGAAGAACTGAGGTTATTTCTCCAAGATGTCTGTAACAACCTACCTGGCGAGTTCCTTACAAACTGTGTGCAAGTGTATCTAGAGGAATTGATGTGTTTTGAAGGCAAAGGGTGGTCACACCAAATACTAATTTGATTTAGATTTTTCCTCTGTTCGCTCACTGTGCATTTTGTTAATTGATAAAAACAAAACTATTAACATGTCTATTTTTGAAAGCATTCTTACTTTACAGCATTTATATATATATGTGTGCGTGTATGTGAAAGTCTTGGCGACATCATGGCTGTTCATGGAATGCTGTAAGAGTTGAAAACTTGCTCTTCATTTGCAGGATGTTTTGAACAGTTTATGGCAGCAAATCATACTGAGGAGGAGAAATAATCCGCTCCTTTTCCGACACTAGTGTGAAGAAAACTGTATTCTGTTTTACAAAATCTCCTGGCACCTACCAGCCCAAGATATAAATCATTTAAAGAATTGAAAGCAACATTAACCAACTAGTATCAACCACAACTGTGGGACATTCCAGAACATTTCCATTGTTTTCATCGATAGTCAGGGAGGCAGTGTACAAAGCTATGGTGGAACTACGATAATTACCTCCACCTATAATGTAGAATGGCATCTTACACAATATTTATGAGACCAATTTGAATGTCGCCTCAGCAAGGGTGGGTTCTGTCACAAGTGATAAATGTTACCTCCTGTTTTATCAAATATTTTCCTGCTGCAGTCTATGGGGAAACCTTGTGATAAAAGCAGAGATAAAATTAGCACCTGCAATAGAATCCAGCTCTAAGATGGCCGTGGAGATGGCAGAGAAAAATGTCACACATCAAAAAAAATGGCCCTCACATCAAACATCCCCAGTCTACAGACGTGACCCCATCTAAGAAGTGCTACCATTGAGGATCAGCAACCTATGAGCCAGACAACTGCAGATCTAAGGAGGATACCTGTTTTAAAAGGGGACATCTCAGTAAGGTATGAGGGGATATCCAGGGCCGGATTTACATCTCAGGAGCCTGTAGGCACAGAAATCTGAAGCGCCCCCCATTGGCCATCTCCAATGAACACCTCCACAATGCTCCTAATCTCCACACTGCCCCCATCATGTCCATATTACCCTCTCATTGCCCCTATCATCTTCACATTGCCCCATCAGCTCCATATTGCCCTCAGATTGCCCCCCACCAGCTCCATATTGCCCCCACACTGCGGCCACCCCCATTTCCTACCTCCTCCCTGGTGGTCCAGCGGCAGGACAGGTCTGCGCCTCCTTCAGCACAGACCTGTAACTGCTGGAGCTCCCACTCGCTGTTCTGCTCAGTAATGCAGAGCGCTGGGAGATGATGTCATCACCCAGCGCTCTGCATTACTAAAGAGCTCACGAGGGAGCCCTTCAGCTAAAGGTCTGTGCCAAAAGAGGCTCAGACATGACGGAATACGTGGTTAGAATAATTTTAAATAAATACATTTTATATATATATATATATATATATATATATATATATATATATATATGAAAATAAATTAAAAATAAGAAAAAGGGTCCCAATGACAGGCGCCCCTCTGTGGGGTGCGCCTGTAGGCAGATGCCTACTCTGCCTTACGATAAATCCGGCCCTGGGGATATCAGTCTCAAAGAGGAGCTACCAGAGGAAATAGCTGATTTCTGCCAAATTAGATAGACCAACGGCACAATGCAGATGAGCCATCTGAAGACAGTGATTGGCTGGCACGTCTATGTTTTTATTATGTGGACATACAGGGCTGGATTCTATTACAGGTGATAAATGTTAACTCCCGTTTTATCAAACATTTTCCTATTGAAGTCTATGGGGAAACCTGGAGATAAAAGCAGAGGTAAAATTATCTCCTGAAATAGAATCCAGGCCTAGGATGTCAGTCTACCACTGTTCAGAAGGACTTAGGACTGGAATCTATTGCAGGTGCTAATCTTATCCCTGCTTTTATCTCCAGGTTTCCACATAGACTTCAGCAGGAAAATGATAAAATGGGAGGTAACATTTATCACCTGTAATAGAATCCGGCCCTTACATCAAAGTTATTAGGATGTCAGATATCAAGCAGACGTTATACAGTATGGCCGCCCGCAGACACGTTCATTCAGATGTGGATCGATGATTTACACACACAGAGAACAAGAAGGTTTTATCCCAACAGCAGGCAAAGTGAGGACACACACTTCAGTTTATTACCAGGGGCTCTCCTGTACTACTGGTCTGTGTGTAATACAGATACACACTGCTCTGTGTATAATAGAGATACACACACTGATCTGTGTATAATACTGACACACACACACTGCTCTGTGTATAATACAGACACACACACTGCTCTGTGTATAATACAGATACACACACACTGACCTGTGTATAATACAGATACACACACTGCTCTGTGTATAATACAGATACACACACACTGACCTGTGTATAATACAGATACACACACTGTGTATAATACAGATACACACACTGATCTGTGTATAATACAGATACACACACTGATCTGTGTATAATACAGATAAACACACTGATCTGTATATAATACAGATACACACACACTGCTCTGTGTATAATACAGATACACACACTGATCTGTGTATAATACAGATACACACACACTGCTCTGTGTATAATACAGATACACACACACTGATCTGTGTATAATACAGATACACACACACTGATCTGTGTATAATACAGATACACACACTGATCTGTGTATAATACAGATAAACACACACTGATCTGTGTATAATACAGATACACACACACTGATCTGTGTATAATACAGATACACACACTGATCTGTGTATAATACAGATACACACACATTGATCTGTGTATAATACAGATACACGCACAGCTCTGTGTATAATACAGATACACACACTGCTCTGTGTATAATACAGATACAGACACCGCTCTGTGTATAATACAGATACACACACACACTGCTCTGTGTATAATACAGATACACACACACTGCTCTGTGTATAATACAGATACATACACAGCTCTGTGTATAATACAAATACACAAACAGTGATCTGTGTATAATACAGATACACACACTGATCTGTGTATAATACAGATACACACACTGATCTGTGTATAATACAGATACACACACTTCTCTGTGTATAATACAGATACACACACACTGCTCTGTGTATAATACAGATATACACACACTGCTCTGTGTATAATACAAATACACACACACTGATCTGTGTATAATACAGATACACACACTGTGTATAATACAGATAAACACACTGATCTGTGTATAATACAGATACACACACACTGATCTGTGTATAATACAGATACACACACTGGTCTGTGTATAATACAGATACACACACTGATCTGTGTATAATACAGATACACACACACACCTCTGTGTATAATACAGATACACACACTGATCTGTGTATAATACAGATACACACACACTGCTCTGTGTATAATACAGATACACACACTGATCTGTGTATAATACAGATACACACACACTGATCTGTGTATAATACAGATACACACACTGATCTGTGTATAATACAGATACACACACTGATCTGTGTATAATAGAGATACACACACTGATATGTGTATAATACAGATACACACACTGCTCTGTGTATAATACAGATACACACACACTGATCTGTGTATAATACAGATACACACACTGCTCTGTGTATAATACAGATACACACACACTGATCTGTGTATAATACAGATACACACACTGATCTGTGTATAATACAGATACACACACTGCTCTGTGTATAATACAGATACACACACACTGCTCTGTGTATAATACAGATACACACACACAGCTCTGTGTATAATACAGATAGACACACACTGCTCTGTGTATAATACAGATACACACACTGCTCTGTGTATAATACAGACACACACACACACTGATCTGTGTATAATACAGATACACACACACTGATCTGTGTATAATACAGATACACACACTGATCTGTGTATAATACAGATACACACACTTCTCTGTGTATAATACAGATACACACACACTGCTCTGTGTATAATACAGATATACACACACTGCTCTGTGTATAATACAAATACACACACACTGATCTGTGTATAATACAGATACACACACTGTGTATAATACAGATAAACACACTGATCTGTGTATAATACAGATACACACACACTGATCTGTGTATAATACAGATACACACACTGGTCTGTGTATAATACAGATACACACACTGATCTGTGTATAATACAGATACACACACACACCTCTGTGTATAATACAGATACACACACTGATCTGTGTATAATACAGATACACACACACTGCTCTGTGTATAATACAGATACACACACTGATCTGTGTATAATACAGATACACACACACTGATCTGTGTATAATACAGATACACACACTGATCTGTGTATAATACAGATACACACACTGATCTGTGTATAATAGAGATACACACACTGATATGTGTATAATACAGATACACACACTGCTCTGTGTATAATACAGATACACACACACTGATCTGTGTATAATACAGATACACACACTGCTCTGTGTATAATACAGATACACACACACTGATCTGTGTATAATACAGATACACACACTGATTTATGTATAATACAGATACACACACTGCTCTGTGTATAATACAGATACACACACACAGCTCTGTGTATAATACAGATAGACACACACTGCTCTGTGTATAATAGAGATACACACACTGCTCTGTGTATAATACAGACACACACACACACTGATCTGTGTATAATACAGATACACACACACTGATCTGTGTATAATACAGATACACACACACTGATCTGTGTATAATACAGATAGACACACACTGCTCTGTGTATAATACAGATAGACACACACTGCTCTGTGTATAATACAGATACACACACTGATCTGTGTATAATACAGTTAAGTGTCGGACTGAACCGTTTCCTTTTTTCTCATTATTTTTTCATTTGTGTTTTTTCTTCTCTTTTGTGGGGAATGAACTCGGATTTCTCACTTATCTCCCGGAGACAGAACTCTACGAATATGTGAATGTTAATTGTTCCTGGTTATCAGTGTGATTATTTGTTGTTCCTGATAATTAGGCCTTTCTATCAGAGAAGTCGGTGCATGCGCGGAGCCGCGTGTTTCTCCTGCGTTGTGTCTCGTTTCCCTCCCGACTCCTCTCTTTATTAAGACACAGACCTCCGGGGTGTATAACCTTTCTGTTGAGGGCTCATTTCATTCTTTCATATAAAGTGCAAATATTATAGATTAATTAATCCAATGTGATTATAATTTAATCACGCCTCGTCACTTGGGAGTGTGCTTTGATTCCTGACTCAGTAATATTGTTCTGATTCTTTCATGTGTGTTACTAATTCATGTCATCGGGCGAACGTTAGGTCCACACCAGCGCAGAGAAAGAAGAGGTGGTTCCAGCGGGAAGCGTTTGTGATTTCCACCGATCGGAGAATGTCAGATATTCCAACATTCACACCAACACACAATAGACTTTCCTGTGTCGTCTTCCTCCATCATAACAATGACTGGGACAATGCACTGAACCAAGATCCCATTCCATTCCTCTGTGTATAATACAGACACACACTGCTCTGTGTATAACACAGACACACACACTGATCTGTGTATAATACAGATACACACACTGATCTGTGTATAATACAGATACACACACTGATCTGTGTATAATACAGATACACACACTGCTCTGTGTATAATACAGATACACACACACTGATCTGTGTATAATACAGATACACACACTGATCTGTGTATAATACAGATACACACCCACACTGCTCTGTGTATAATACAGATACACACACACTGATCTGTGTATAATACAGACACACACACTGCTCTGTGTATAATACAGATACACACACACTGCTCTGTGTATAATACAGATACACACACACTGCTCTGTGTATAATACAGATACACACACACTGATCTGTGTATAATACAGATACACACACTGATCTGTGTATAATACAGATACACACACACTGCTCTGTGTATAATACAGATACACACACACTGATCTGTGTATAATACAGATACACACACACTGATCTGTGTATAATACAGACACACACACACTGCTCTGTGTATAATACAGACACACACACTGATCTGTGTATAATACAGATACACACACTGATCTGTGTATAATACAGATACACACACACTGCTCTGTGTATAATACAGATACACACACACTGCTCTGTGTATAATACAGATACACACACACTGATCTGTGTATAATACAGACACACACACACTGCTCTGTGTATAATACAGACACACACACTGATCTGTGTATAATACAGATACACACACACTGATCTGTGTATAATAGAGATACACACACTGATCTGTGTATAATACAGATACACACACTGCTCTGTGTATAATACAGATACACACACTGATCTGTGTATAATACAGATACACACACACTGCTCTGTGTATAATACAGATACACACACACTGATCTGTGTATAATACAGACACACACACACTGATCTGTGTATAATACAGACACACACACACTGCTCTGTGTATAATACAGACACACACACTGATCTGTGTATAATACAGATACACACACACTGATCTGTGTATAATACAGATACACACACACTGATCTGTGTATAATACAGATACACACACACTGATCTGTGTATAATACAGATACACACACTGCTCTGTGTATAATACAGACACATACACTGATCTGTGTATAATACAGATACACACACTGCTCTGTGTATAATACAGACACACACACTGATCTGTGTATAATACAGATACACACACACACTGATCTGTGTATAATACAGATACACTCACACTGATCTGTGTATAATACAGATACACACACTGATCTGTGTATAATACAGATACACACACTGATCTGTGTATAATACAGATACACACACACTGATCTGTGTACAATACAGATACACACTGCTCTGTGTATAATAGAGATACACACACTGATCTGTGTATAATACAGACACACACACACTGATCTGTGTATAATACAGACACACACACACTGATCTGTGTATAATACAGATACACACACACTGATCTATGTATAATACAGACACACACACTGATCTGTGTATAATACAGATACACACACACTGATCTGTGTATAATACAGACACACACACACTGATCTATGTATAATACAGACACACACACTGATCTGTGTATAATACAGACACACACACTGATCTGTGTATAATACAGACACACACACCCTGATCTGTGTATAATACAGATACACACACACTGATCTGTGTATAATACAGATACACACACACTGATCTGTGTATAATACAGACACACACACACTGATCTGTGTATAATACAGATACACACACACTGATCTGTGTATAATACAGATACATACACTGATCTGTGTATAATACAGATACACACACATTACTCTGTGTATAATACAGACACACACACACTGCTCTGTGTATAATACAGATACACACACAACTGCTGCAGGACTGAATGTGAAGTCACTTCCTACCCTGTTTCACTATTTTAGCGCTCCTGGTGCAATTTAGGTTCATAGACCTCTCGTAACTGCCTAAGCAAGACTGAACTCATCGCTACATTTACATACATAATTATCTCCATCGCTACATTCCTACACATAATTATCTCCATCGCTACATTCACATACATAATTATCTCCATCGCTACATTCATACACATAATTATCTCCATCGCTACATTCACACACATAATTATCTCTGTCGCTACATTCCTACACATAATTATCTCCATCGCTACATTCACATACATAATTATCTCCATCGCTACATTCATACACATAATTATCTCCATCGCTACATTCCTACACATAATTATCTCCATCGCTACATTCACATACATAATTATCTCCATCGCTACATTCACACACATAATTATCTCCATCGCTACATTCACATACATAATTATCTCCATTGTTACTTTCACACATATAATTATCTCTGTCGCTACATTCGGAGAGATAATTACTTCCACCTCCACATTCACAGAGTTAATTACCTCCATCGCCACAGAGATAATTATCTCCATTGCTACATTCACAGAGATATTAGACTCATTGGTACATTTACAGATATAATAAGTGCCCTCTTTATACACAGAGATATTAGACTAATTGGTACAATAACAGATATAATTAGCGCCCTCGTTACATTCACAGAGATATTAGACTCATTGGTACAATAACAGATATAATTAGCACCCTCTTTATACACAGAGATATTAGACTCATTGGTACAATAACAGATATAATTAGCGCCCTCTTTATACACAGAGATATTAGACTAATTGGTACAATAACAGATATAATTAGCGCCCTCTTTATACACAGAGATATTAGACTAATTGGTACAATAACAGATATAATTAGCGCCCTCATTCTACACAGAGATATTAGACTCATTGGTACATTAACAGATATAATTAGCGCCCTCTTTATACACAGAGATATTAGACTAATTGGTACAATAACAGATATAATTAGCGCCCTCTTTATACACAGAGATATTAGACTCATTGGTACAATAACAGATATAATTAGCGCCCTCTTTATACACAGAGATATTAGACTAATTGGTACAATAACAGATATAATTAGCGCCCTCTTTATACACAGAGATATTAGACTCTTTGGTACAATAACAGATATAATTAGCGCCCTCTTTATACACAGAGATATTAGACTCATTGGTACAATAACAGATATAATTAGCGCCCTCATTCTACACAGATATATTAGACTCATTGGTACAATAACAGATATAATTAGCGCCCTCTTTATACACAGAGATATTAGACTCATTGGTACAATAATAGATATAATTAGCGCCCTCTTTATACACAGATATATTAGACTCATTGGTACAATAACAGATATAATTAGCGCCCTCGTTACATTCACAGAGATATTAGACTCATTGGTACAATAACAGATATAATTAACGCCCTCTTTATACACAGAGATATTAGACTCATTGGTACAATAACAGATATAATTAGCGCCCTCATTCTACACAGAGATATTAGACTAATTGTTACAATAACAGATATAATTAGCGCCCTCTTTATACACAGAGATATTAGACTCATTGGTACAATAACAGATATAATTAGCGCCCTCTTTATACACAGAGATATTAGACTCATTGGTACAATAACAGATATAATTAACGCCCTCGTTATATATACACAGATATCAGACTCATTGGTACAATAACAGATACAATAACAGATATAATTAGCTCCCTCGTTATATAGACAGATATATTAGACTCACTGGTACAATAACAGATATAATTAGCGCCCTCGTTATATAGACAGAGATATTAGACTCATTGGTACAATAACAGATACAATTAGCGTTACATACACAGATGTAATTAGCTCCACTTAGTGATATATAATAATAAAATATATAATAATATGTAATAATATCTGGATGATTCGTATCACTAGGTGCAAATCCAAATGAAAACAGTTTCAGTTCTCCGGTATCTCAGGGGTTAAGAACACACTGATATGTTAACCCTTTAGATGCTGGATTGGTCACTATAAAGCAATTGTCTGGTGGCCTCTTTAGCAGATGTCTCGTGCTCTTAATGCTGTAGAGGCGTCTGTGGTTTTGCGTGACGTTACCAGAGGGGTTAATGTATAAAGCCAAGGGGAAGCAATTCTAGGGCCAATTCCCCAAACACGCATTGGTCTGACTGTGAGAAGCCTTCAGCTTATTGCTGTGTAA